>JAQIVF010000519.1:0-21424 GCA_034698365.1 Steganacarus magnus
TCATGGTTTGGTTTGGATTTGAAAAAATATTTTTGGTTTGGTTTGGTTTCTGAAATGTCAGACCATGAACACCTTTAATATAAATAAATTATACAAATGCAAATTCGTTCGAAAGAATCTACAAATTAATTTAAAAATAAAATTTTAAAGTTTGTAATATATTCAGTTTTTCGATGGTTATTTATCAAATATGCAAAGTGGTACACAAATGTTGAGTATATATTGTTAAAATTTTACTGAAATGCGTATAAATCGTGATGTTCTTAATCAAAATCAAGAAATAAATTTGAATGATTGAAAAAATAACAAATATATTATTATGCAGAAAAAACTCAATTATTCCACTGCATAAAAATACAAATAATACATACATATTAGCAAAATAATATTTTTAACGCACATAAAACTCATATTTCAAATGATTCACACTCGAGATGATAAAGTTCGCGCTTCGCGTTAACTAAAGTACTTTGCTTTTGCAAACTCACAATACAGTACATGTTCGAACACAAAACCAACGAATTTAAAATTGAGGATATAGTTAAATTTTTTTTATTACTTGCAAGGAAATTTTTTTAGAAATTTACAAAAGCTGTGATGATAAGCAATAAATCTTACTACCGTACTGTATAATGCATTTACAACATTTCGAATTTCATTATTTATAAGTTAGTATTGAAAGTTGAAATAGAAATAATTTACTTTGCCCTCTCTGTCAGCGCTACAATTCGGTGCTCACTGTTGTGCACTCTCTGTATAAAGAAACTCTAGTCAATCTGACTCGTGAGTTGCACTGCTCGAACGTTGATCGTCACTGATAAGGATATTAATATACAAGCATAGAATTCATTTTGTAACAAACATATTCAAAGCACATTAACATTGATGGAAATCCTGATTTTTATTATTTATTTTTGAATTCACATAAACGTAACTTTTTTTAATCAAAATAATTGTATACCGAACCGAGATTTATAAAACAATTTTATGGCTTATTTATTTAAAAAAAACTAGATTGAGACTCATAAATCACGTGTAAACGAGCGAAATTAGGTTATGATTTTATATCGAAAGTTTTGTTTTCTTAAATTAAATATTGCGCTATTTTTTATTTTTGTAAATCGAAATTTTTAAAAAATTTTGTTTATATTAAGTACACATTAAAAAATATTTAGCTTTAAATTCTTCAAAGTAAGATCTAAGAGCTATAAATATCCCTACAGTAAGAATTCACAATTTAATTGCTAAGAGTATTTTTTAAAAATTTTCACAGCAATTATGTGAAATTACCATTTAAATTTATAAGTTAGCCTGTTAAGCACCAACGGGTTGAATTGAACGAATACCCGCAAAATTTGTATGAAATAGACAATTTCAAATACCGTAATATAAAATCTTTCTTATTGTGAGGTATAACGATCTTAATCATGATTAATTTAAATTAAATTTATAATAAATAACAATACAAAGTTCTTTGACGTGGTTTGAAATTCCGTTTATAATGTATTCGATAAAATGAAAGAGAAATGATTAAACAGAAAAATATTATTCAATATTAATTCAATAAATACTTTTAACAAATAAACAATAATAAAAATCTTACCTAACAATTAAAATATTATTATTAATTGGGAATAAAAATTTCGATTGTAATGCAAAAAATGTCATTTTATGATAAGCTTACTAACTTATAAAAAGTAATTTAAACATCATGTAATTATGAACATAAAAATGAATAAACTAATTGAATAATTTATAAATCTTTAAATTTTAATTTCCAAAGTCTGACCACACAATCATCACCAGCAGAAGCAAAAACTGCCTCAGATTTTGGATTCCAGTCAACACTATTAACATCATTAATGTGTGCCTTTTCGTGCTTAGCTATTACTGAAAAATGAGATAAATTCTTGCCACAATCATTGGAGCTATCGTTGCGGTCATCCTCTTTAAACACATATATACAATCATCGCCGCCAGCAGTTACTATAAAATTAGTGATATGACACCACGAAATATCATAAATAGGTCTTTGATGATAACCGGAAAGCGTTGCCACGCATTTCCAAACAGATGTATCATTAAATGATTGCCATATTTTAATAGTTGCATCACTAGAACACGACGCTATTCTGTCACCTGTTTTATCAAAAGCGATCGACCAAACAGTCGATTCGTGAGAACTTAAAGTTTGAGAACAAACCCAATCATCGCCATCATCGACATATAACCGAATTGTATTATCATAGCCACACGAAGCTAATATATCTTTAATTGGATGCCAAGCAACTCTCTTAACGTCTTGAGTATGAACTGTTTGAACTGAAGCGCACTCATACTCTTCGTCGGCAACACATTCCCAAATCCAAACCGTTTTATCTCTGCTACAAGTGGACAAATATTTACCAGAAGTAGACCACGAAACACTCTTCACTTCGTTCTCGTGACCCTCAAGATTTACTGAACATTGCCATTTGTTATCATTTCGCTGCCATATAGAAGTGGTTGCGTCAAAACTGGCTGAAGCCAAGCAATCACCGGATGGCGACCAACAAATCGATCGAATTGTTCGCGAATGTCCATCACTTAATATTGTTTGACATCTCCATGTTTCGCCTTAATATATATGATCATATAAATTACATAATGAAATAGAGTGAGAATAAAGTATGAAACAATACCTTCTTTAGCCCACAACCTAATAGTCTTATCAGCTGAACAAGTGGCTAATATTAGACCATTTGGATGCCATCTGCAGCACCATATTCTTTCTTTATGACCAATTAGTTCCGCTAACAAATCCAATGACATGTTTTGCTCTGTGAAATGTTGGCTAAAATATGCGTCCAAATCATTAATAAAATATTATTGAATTTAATATAAATATTTATATTAATACGACTAGTTTACCAAAACATCACATGGTTTATTGGACAAAACCATCAAAACTCTAGCAAACTGGTGCCATCTAATGTACATAGACATTAGTAAACAAACTTTTATTAAAAGTGAAATACGGAAGTAAAACGAACAAACCAAACGAAATAAATCACAAATAAATTTTTAGGTGTTATGAATTACAAAACACTTTTATGATAAAACCAATCCTTAGAAATTTTGTTAGAAGTACTTTAATTGAGATTGTTTTTGGTTGGATTGTCTGACGAGTATGTTTGACATAATAGAGCGTAAAGCATATGCTACAGTGTGTACAGTACTATTTTTACGCTCAATTTACTCAGTTTTGTGTTTTAGTTGAATGAATATGAGTAGACAAGCGAAAAGACGGCAACATTTTACTAATAAATTTGTCTCCTAAAATATTTAATTCAATTATACTTAACTAATAGAACTTAATTAAAATAAGCTGATAAAGTGGTAAATTAACGTATATTAAGTTAAACTATGATTGTAGTAAATTTAAATTTTATAAATATATTTATATCGGATCGGCTTCTACTGTAATTTATGATACTAGGTTTACCCCGTTTTCTTTGAAAACGTTTAAATTTTAGACACCTACCCATATGTCCCCTGCCTCTGTGCCCCCTTATTAAACAATCTATTTGTTTGATATAAATCATTTTTTCTTTCGGTTTTTATCAAAGGCGCCGCTTTTTCAATAATAGATAATAGATTTTAATTAATAAAGTGTGTAATAGTATGCATAATGCTATATACAGACAGTAGATATTGTTTACTTCTAGTTTACGCGAAATGAGGCTTCATTTGAGCTTTATATCGTAACACTGTTGTCATGGAAAGATTTCAGTAAATATTTCCTTTAGGTAATACATAGACATAGATAGATAGATATTGTATATCGACCCTTAAAGGCTGAGACACGGGCGGGTTATGGACTAAATTTTTAGCATTCGCTGTCTAATTAATCCATTAGTAGTTCGATAAACTGACAAAATATTGCATCGCAAGCAAAGAATAAATAGAGATACCGACGGTACAGGTTATAATCTTAAAATATTATTTTAACAACACTATAATTAGAAACGAGTGTTTCTAAAAAGAATACATGGCTTGAATTTCATGTTTTGAAGACTACGCATATTCGAATTTTTCTAACCTAACATTTTATCAATAAGTTCGCTGTTTGAATGAATAACTGAATATAAGCTAATTAACCGAATAAGCTTTTTTGCTGTTAAACCGTATTTTTATAAAATCTTTAATTGCAATAAATATGAATTACTTTAAAAATTGTTTATTCTTTAACGCTATAATTATTAAAAGAAATAAACTGTTAATATTAATATATATTTAATTTGATTATACGTTTACTGATAGTGAGAATAAAAAAATCAAGTCAATAAACAATAGTGTGTTAATTAACGTCGTCGACCACCCACTGTGCGCCAGCCTTCACTCATTGGTTCTTTATCTTTGCGTTCATCGGGAGAAGCGGCAACTGTCAGTAAAAAATGTTAATTTCAAATTTATAGTTTAATAGTAATTGCAACCTTTTCTTGGTTCACGATTAGAGCGCTGTTGAAAATTGTTTTTATCTGCAGTGTCTCTATTAGATCGCCAGCTATTGGTATTAGTATCTCTTGTATTAGTATCTCTATTATCTCGAGTGTCTCTATCATTCTTGTTATCATCAGTCTTCGGCTCTTTACGCCAATCCTGAGCGTCATCTGCTCTTGATTGCGGTGGCGGTCGAGTGTCTCTCCTAATGGGTGCTCTGTCATCACCTCTTCTATCGCGGTCTCTATTGAAATCTCTATCTCCCATACGATCTCTGGTAAACTCTCTGTCTCTATCAGTTCTCGGAAATCCACGATCCTCTCGACGATCTTTATCTCCTCTCGAAAAACCTCTGTCGCGATCATCCTTCGTGTCTCTGTCACGATCTATTCTGCGCGTGAAATCTTGATCGTCTCGACGTTCTCTAACATCTCTCTTCTCTCGATCATCTCGTGGTTCTTTGTCTACTACTCTGGAAAATTCTCTTCTCATCCCTAAATCACGATCCCTATTATCTTTTCGCTCTCTATTTTGAAAATCTCTATTAAATCCATCGTCTCTTCTTTCTCTGTTATCTTTATCATTATCTTCTTTACGATCCAAATCTCGAGAAAATTCGGAATCGCGTTCACCTCTAATGAATCGTTCGTCTTTTTTATTAATTCCGTCTTTGTATAAATCTTTATTGTCTTTTCCAAAATTGCTTCGTGTGAAACCTCGTTCGTCTCTATTTGGGCGCTCATCTCTATTGCGAGAAAATGGTAATTTTCTTTCATACGATTCTGGTTCATTTTCAATATTTTTTGGCTGAGCTGCTCTGTCGCGCCAATTTCCTTCGTCTCTCCATTTTCCTTCCTCTACAACCGGTCGTGGCTTAACAACTTCACTCGACTGTTCTCTTTCTTTCTGTCGTTTATCGCCTTCTTCTTTATCTTTGCTTAATTTTTCTTCGATTTCTTTCTCTCGCTGTCTTTGTTTTTCAGCGATTGCATCCAAACGTGCATTACTTTCTTCTTTGGCCTTTCTTTCAGCTTCCATTTTCTTTCTTTTTTCTGTTTCTTCTTTTTCAGTTAACCATTGTTTTCTTCGATCCTCTTTGCGCTGTTGTTTTCGCGCTTCCAATCGTCTTAATTTTTCTGCATTGTAAACTTGCATAAACTTTTCGAGTTGCGAATCGTAAGTGGCGTGACGTTTATCTAAAATTTGTTTACTAAATACGTTCTTCTCATCCAAAACGCGCAAAAATCTTTCTCTATGTTCTAAAGCGAAAATTCTTTCTGCTTTCATCTCCTTAATCCTCTCTTTCTCCATCTCTTCCCAAAGTTGTTCGTCATTAACCCTCCAATCCTCGTAAGCTTTTTGCAAAAGTGGTATCTCTTCTATACGTTTAGCCCGTTCTAAATGATCGATTTTTCGCTCCAACTTTCTTTGTTTTGCCAACTGATCGCGTCTTTCCTTCTCTAACTGTTCGATTCTTCGAGAATGAATATCTTCGGGCTTCAATTTGGCTAATTCTTCGTCGTCCAAATTTTCCAATAAGTTTCCAGCTAATGAACCTTTAATAAGAGAAATCTGGTCCATAGCCATCTGCTTTTTAAGCTCAATGTCTTGCTTTAACTTCCTTTGTCGCTCTCTCTCCTCATTCTCTTTTAAAATTCGTTCTTCTTCAGCCTCTCTCAATCTCTGCTGCTGTTCCTCAACCTTTTTGCGTTCCTCTTCCTCTCTTCTAATGCCTAACTGCTCCAATTGCTCCTTTCTTTCCTCAATAATACCTTGTCTGTTAAGAATGCGTTGATGCTCTTCGATAGCGGTGTGCTTATATGCTTTCATAATTTTCTTTTTAATATCGTCGCGTTGCAGTTTAATACGATCGGGTTCTATCAGATTGCGAGCCTTTTGCAGAGTCGAAAACATATTAACTAATTGTCTTCGAATCTGTTCGCTTGGCATGCTTTGAAGGTGTGGACCTTCTATAAGCTCTTCGCCCAATGAAACGCGCAGTTCTGTGCCAAAAATGAGACAACCTTTTCTGTGGTCAATTCTTACTTGCAAGTCATTTCTTCGCGCAGCTTCAACAACCATTTTTTCCAAATGAGTGAAAGTAGCGAACGGGCAAAGTTCTAATAGGCGTTTAAACTCGATTGTCTGGTAGACCTGAGATACTGTTTTCAATAAACGCATTATAGTGACATCTTTCAAAGAATTAATATATTGTTTTAAATCGGGACATTCGGTACATTTTTCTATATAATCGATTACTTGTTGGACTCGATTACAAAGAACAAGAGGATGAAAATCGATTTCGAGCCAACGATACAGGTCTTGAAAGGGAACGTATGCGTGTTGAAGCACATCCAGTCGTTTGAGGTCTTTAATAAGTGAAGCTCGTGTTGGGACAATCGTAAGGCCTAAAAGTGATGCAAGATTTCTTTGATGGCTTTCTATTATATTTTCTTCGGTGTCTACCAATTTATCAATTTCGGGACGATTTGGAGGAATAGGTATTGCAATTGTTGAGGCAACAACTTTTGTGGCCATTTTTTGAATATCTTCGGGAGTGATGTTCTTTCGCAATTCTTTAGACAAATGAAACAATCGAAATAGCGCTGCAGAATGAAATAAAGGACAGTTCGCTTTCCAGAAAACGAGCGCCAACTTTTGATAATAACTTGCCATTAATTGAGGTTTTGGCGGCTTTTTAGATAAATTCATTAAACCAAACTTCTTAATATCATCGGTAGCCTTGTATGCCTCCTGCCATAACTCCATTTGAATGGCACAATCGAGTTGACACAAACGAGTCTCCAAATGCATTGCTTGACTCTCGGCATTATTCAGATTTATGGCATTTTGCTGCTGATGTCCAGTTTGTTGCTGCTGTTGCTGTTTTTTAAGAATATCGAGATGTGCGTGCAAATTGTCACACAATTTGCGAAATTCTGTCTTACGATTATATTTGATACAGAAACCGAACGCTTTATTGGCAATTTCGTGGTATAAGCGTTCTGTGCGACAATTATTTTTTAGTAAATCCAAACATTGGCGATACGACTCCCATAAAAATTTAACCCATGGTATGAGAACAACGCGATCAGTTCTATCCTGAGTGTCTTCATTACTAACAGCGCTCAATAAGATGTCTTCAGGCGTTTGCACGTAATCCAAGTCATCGATGTCGAGCACAGCCTGTGATGCCTGCGACTCCTCCTTCGCTGTGTTTGCCTTTTCTTCAGCCATTTCCAGGTACTTGCGAACCACCTCTTCGAACGAGTTTATGTACGTTTGCTGACATATTATCTTATACTGATATATGCCTTCTTTCGCCACATAACTCTTTTTCAATTCCACGCATAACTCTAAATATTTAATCATAATATCTTCGTGTTTCTTCTGCCATGTCCTGTGTTTTCTGCTGCGCAACACATCGCACAGTATTTCCAAAGCTCTCGGCTTTTTTCCGACATCTATGAACTCTATTCACAAAATTAAATTAAGGTAATATAATCAACAATAATATAAGTCATTTTTCCCAAAAAATGTACAACATTTGTATTGATATCGCGTTATAATAAGTTAATGCGAAACTAATGAAAGTAAGTCAATAAACTATAATACTTTAGTTGAACAGCAATTTTTCGTTTCAATACAACTTTTTATTTATGCGCACATACAGTATTGCAACTCATATACGAGTATTTATTTACATTACAGATAACATAACGATAAGCTTTAAAATTCTCAACTAAATCACTAATAATACAAAATATTTGCAATTCTATCTTAGTTTTAATTTTTTTTAACTGAGTCGCGGTTAAATTTGGTTTAGAATACTTAAAAAAATAAACGTGTAATAAATAGCAAAACATATGCAGATATGCACGCGTATGAACGCATACATTGCTATTGAGGCTAAAACGCATTTTTGCGAAAGCATTGAAAAAGATGGCATCAAATCATATATACTAACCATTAGCTCTTTTCAGAGCGTTTTCCAAACGATGAAAATATATCGGCATTATTTTCTCTTAAACCGTCTTCAAGATAATTACTGAAATGAATGAAATTTGTTAGAATAACAATTATAAACAGTGCGTTATGTCACTGATTGCCAAAAATGTGGACAAAGCATTGAGTGCAACAAAATGTGACACGTTTTGGGTCAAAGTAGTGTAAGGACGCGACACTGCGCACAATCGTACGTTATATACATACAACACATACAATACATACAATACATACCATTCATTAATAAAGTAACGTATGTTATGTTTACGAGTCAATACAAAACGCTGATTCATTATTTGGTTTAATAACTTAATTGATTTAACTTCATTAACTTTGATAAAGAAATGGTTTTGGAGAGTACTATCATTTGGTGAGTAATATAATCTAAATATTGGCCACTAATGTCATCTTAGCTGCAAATGTCATAACTTTTCGCAGATTTAAGTAATAATTTGATTAATTTTAATGATAGCGTCGATAACAGCGAATATATGAGAAATGGAGACTTCGTGCCAACACGTCTTCAGACACAACAGGACGCAGTTTCCATGGTTTGTCACTCAAAGACCAGAACAAATCCGGAGAACAATGTTGGACTTTTAACGCTGTCATCGAATCCTCAAGTGTTGACAACTCTTACCACAGATGTGGGACGTATTTTGAGTAAATTGCATTCAGTGGAGCCGTGCGGTGAAATCAATTTAATGACTGGCATACGTATCGCTCATTTGGCTCTCAAACACAGACAGGGAAAGAATCATAAAATGAGAATTGTTGTGTTCGTTGGAAGTCCTGTTAATTGCGACGAAAAAGAGTTAATTAAGTTAGCAAAACGTCTAAAAAAGGAGAAAGTAAACGTAGATATTGTTAATTTTGGAGAAGAAGCCGAGAATACAGAAAAATTGACATCTTTTATTAAAGCACTCGATGGCACTTCTTCTCATTTGGTGACTGTTCCTCCGGGACCTCATTTGTCTGATGCGCTCATAAGTTCGCCGGTAATTCAAGGCGAAGATGGCAGCGGTGCTGTCGGACTCGGAACTTCAGGCTTTGAATTCGGAATCGACCCAAACGAAGATCCAGAATTAGCATTGGCTTTGAGAGTTTCGATGGAAGAGCAGCGCCAAAGGCAGGAAGAAGAGGCTCGAAGAGTTGCCGCTCAATCCGCTACCGAAGCGAGCAGTTCTGCGAGCGCTGCCACTGCTTCCGCTAGTGGTTCGACAAACACTGAAGAGGCACTCCTCGAAAAAGCCCTGGCGATGTCTTTGGAGCACGAAGAGGACAACATTTCAAATAAGAACACGATTACAAGCTCTCGTGATTTATCTGATATGCCGGACTTATCATCGATGACAGAAGAGGAGCAAATCGCATACGCCATGCAAATGTCTTTACAACAGGCGCACGATTATGTTTCAAAGGATAATACCGACAGTCCTGTTCCCATGGAAACCGATGATATTGAACAAGAAAAGGTAAATTAATCTTTTTATTCAACCCGATGTGCTCATTTATAAATCAACTGAAAACATGTTGTATTTGTTTATTAATACGTTTTTGAATATTTGGAAAGATTATCAAACATAATTACGCTACTAGTGTTGATTAAAATAATAAAAGTAAAAAGTATAGGTTTCTTTACGAAAAAACTAACTTAATTAGAATTTTACTGTATATGAAATCGAGTTAAACCTATTATGTGAAAACTTTCGTGTCGATACAGTATTTTGTAAAATTATATTTATTTAAATATAATTTTTTTGAGTTAAGATTTGCCTTTTCTGTAAATTTTTAAAATCCGACCCAACCCGAAAAATTCATGTATCCGTTTACAAGTCTAATATAAAGCTTATTGGAATTCAACTATTATTCTAAGGTTCCAAAAAAATATTAAATTGTATTTAATTAAGTGAATGAAATTCAGCCAATTTTTCAACACTTGGCCAAAAACTTAGTGCGTCTCAAAATATAATCGTATTTCGGTCGACTTTTCAGAAATTTACAACTTTTCTATCCCTCAAATTTTGTCGATTTTTTCTGATTTTTTTTAATAAAAATAATTTGATTTCTTAAAACAAAAATTACAATGTTTTTAATTTTTTTATTTATAGGGCGAGGATTTAGAAGACAAAAGCAAAAAAGAAGGAAATAAATAATTTGAATTTAAAACGTTGCGATTTTTTTTAAAATTGTAAGATTAGGTTTTAATAAAACATTAATAGTATGTATGCAATGAAAAACACTCCATACTATATTTAAATAAAATTAAAAAAAAACATTTCAATTTCAGTTCTTATTAATAAAATTCAAATCACAAATATTAAACGACTACATTAATTAATTGATAATAATCTA
This sequence comes from Steganacarus magnus, assembly GCA_034698365.1. Classification (NCBI taxonomy): domain Eukaryota; kingdom Metazoa; phylum Arthropoda; class Arachnida; order Sarcoptiformes; family Steganacaridae; genus Steganacarus; species Steganacarus magnus. The sequence continues at coordinate 10,843 of JAQIVF010000519.1, forward strand.
ACAAATAGCTCAATAAAAGAGCTGCCAATTGGATTAAAATGGTGCAAATTGTTATGTAAATAATAATAGAACCTCTTTTCGAACGCAATTAAATTTTTTTTATCATATATTTTGCAGAGAAATTCATTTAAAACACAATGTGATCTTTACATTAACAAGCAATGAAACCATGATTTGTTATATTTTAATCTCTATATATACGCTTATTATAGATAAAAAGCTTTTTTTAAAAATCAAAGTGTATATACAAAATATTCTTTTGAAATATTCTGAAAATCGCAAAAATAAATCAAATTTCCTAGTGAAGCATAACAGAAGTCTGTTTTTTAATCAAGTAAAATAAATTTCTCTAAAATAATAAATGTTTTCGCTTTTTCACAATTGCTTTCAGAAATGTTTAATTTTATAAATTATAACTAACTTTATGCCGACAAATGTGTCACAAAACAAACTCCTTTCCAATTACTTTGCATTTTTTCCGATCGATATTAGATATCATTTCCATTTCAGCCATTCATTTCAATGAGCAAATTATAATCATTAGAAAAGTGTTGGAAGGAGAATACACGATAAAATACTAGGTATCATAAAAGCTGTGGCAGTCATTTGCATTAAAGATGAGCGAAAAGCGTAAAGATGTAAATTTATTAAATGATTTTTTGTTAAAATGTTTTTATTTTCTATGATTCCGATTTTTCCTTTTCTTTATCACGTACTTCTTTGTCTTTCTTGTGCTTCTTCTTTCTCAAAAACGATGGCGTTCGAATTCCTTTCTTCTTTTCTTTTTTCTCTTTCTTCGACTTATCGCTAGGTGTTGTCAACTCTTTAACCGGTGAACCCTATAAATGTTCAATTAAATTGCAGTAATTGAACACAAGTTTGACAACTACTTGTCATTCATTTAGACACTTACCTCTTTACTACTCCTCGAAGCTCCAGAAAAATCGCCTAATTTGTCTTCACCGTTAACAGCTGTATCACCTTTAATGCATTAATTAATTAATGTGATAATAAATAAGAAATAACGGAATGCATGCTCAATCATTGCAAGTAATGGATAAACAAAAAAGAGTTAGATTAAGCAAACTTACTGGTGCTATGTTTGTTTGGTTTACGCTCAGATCTAAAACGACTTCGATTAAAATAATTATCTTCTGCAGCTATACGTGCATAACATAAATCATGCAAAATAAACAAGTAATAAAATTATAAGTAACAATACTAAGTGCGTTATAATAAATTTTTAAAATCACACAAAATCATTTATAACTAAATGCCACTGAAAATAATTCTATGATATATGTAGTAATATTCTGTTATTACGATAATAACGGTTTATAATGCCATAAATTTTATTGGGTTGTTTTAATTAATCTTTGAAACTCCTTTAAATTGTTTTATGATAATAATTTGTACCGTAATATAATTTACTACATTTATAAATAAAGTGTTAAATTCAATAGCTTTGATTATAAATTTCGGTAAAATTCAAGTGCAAATCATATTTTAACATTTGTATTGATATTTAAACAATCTGTCGAAAACAAACTAAAGTTTGTTAATAAGCTTAGTAACATTAATTCACATTTACCTTCGATTTTTAAAGACTCAGAAAAATCTGTATCCACAATGTATGCATACAAATAAATAATGAACAGTTAATATAATTAATTACACACCTTGCGCGGCAAGTCTGGCGGAATGCGATCGTTGTACGCGATTATTGCTAGATATAGAGGCTGAGGAGAGAAAATAAAATTCGTATTTCATGCACTATTTTTCGTTGGTTAAGGTTAGTTGTAAAGTCGATCCAATAGCATAGCAAAGCATAGATTAGTTTTAAGGCAAACGGTAATCGAAACAATATATTTAACTAACCATCTATTGTAGTTGTTATTACAACTACTGGCTCTGTAGTTGTTAATACAACTTTTGGCTCATTTGAAATCATTACCGGTGAAGAGTTTAAGGGACATTTACCTGAGAATTTCAAAGTATTATAATTTGAAAGAAAATGATAACATAAATAAGAAAAAGTAATGGAAATGCAGAAAAGCCGCGCCACCACCGAAATTAATATTTTTCAAATTGATTTTGAAGCGATTCATACCTTCCTCATCTGATAACGGAGATGTGGGCGATGTTGGACTAGCAATTTCTTGTGTGTCTTGTGTGAGTGAAACCGGTTCAACGAGCAAATGCCTAACATTGTCGGGCACGTCGTCGACTTGATATGACAAAAAATGAAATGATGAAATGTTATGAAACATTTACCAAAACATTTAGTTATTTGCATTAAGTATAACTACCTGGTTCTCCTCTTTCCTTCTTTTCTATATATTGCTTATACTCGTCTATTTCCTGATCAGTGACATTATCAAACGGATTCTTAGCGTAAGCACTTTTATAAACCATAGCGTTATGCTGATACTCGCGTTGAATTATTCCTTTAGACGCAGCTCCAACTAACACAACCTGATCCCCACTTTTTTGTTCATTCATGTGTTTCACTTCTTCCCACGTGACCCCCTCTAATATATGACTTTGTGGTCCGCCTGACACTTTATTTTGAAAACGAATTTCTTTCATCTACAAGTTTTAATCAATTGCGTACTAATTTAGTAAAATGATACTCAACTATAGCTTAAATCTAATTAACGAACCTCTTTTTGTTTTCGTTTAAACTCACTGGGATCAGCGCTTACAGGCACAAACTGGTGAGGGGTATCGATTTTGATTGAAGTATTGTGTGAAGGAGAACCTTCTTGAACCCACTGAAAGCAAAACGTATCTATTATTTTACCAGATTTCGCAAATTTATTTGAAATTCGGAACATATACCAATTTTACAAAAAAATTTACCCATAAGTTATGTAAAGAGTTATTATAGACTACAATTAAAAATTATATTTATATCATACAACTTAAGTTAACCGCTTAAAGACAACCATACAATTGTTTACATTATCGTATTTATACCTTAGTTATTTTTTTAGGATCATTCGTTCCTGTTTCTAATATTTCAACTTTTTGATAAACATTTGGAGAATTAACCCAACGAAGTTTATCCTGCGTTCTTCTGCCTTCAACCAATTTTTTTAATGGGCTCAACCATTTATCTTCCTCCAAATAATGAGATAAAGATGAAGCCGCAGGTGGCTGTTCCACCTCATACTTAGTTCGTGGCTGATCTGCTCGCAACAACGGTTGGCGATACAGATATCCGGTTCGAAAACCCTATCCATCAATTTATCAGTAAATATCATAAATTAAAAGTCAAGTTCAATTACTCACCGCATTGTCTAACATTCGCATTTGAGCTTCATATTCCAAATCCCAAACTTTCCATTTCTTTAATTTTTCTTTATGATCATTAACTTTATCGTCGTTATTATCGGTTGTGGAAATTATATTGGAATCATCACCAATTTTTCCTTGTACTTGAGTACCAGCTGCTCGCACTACTGAGCGTACCTGTTCTCTCGCTTCTTCGGACATAATCTGAATGTTGTCTAAGCCGGCAGCTAAGAGCTTGATTTGCGACTCACACGCTAACACTACATTATGCATCAAATATAATGCTTCTTCAATAGACTCACCACAAGTCACAACGCCGTGATTTCTCAACACAAGAACCTAAATAATACACTAATTAATAATGATGGACATTAACAAACAATTGAAACAAACCTTATTAAATGGTCCAAGATTTCGACCTATCAATTCTCTTTCTTCGATATCGATTAACAAACCCTTATACTCATGATAGCTAACGTCCCCTAAAATAGCTGCCTCCTGACTTGCAGGAAGTAAACCACATTTCATAGCTGATACGGCAACACATGGCGTATAATGAATATGAATAATAGCTTTAATATCAGGTCGCGCTGAATGAATAGCAGAATGAAGCACATAACCCGCTCTAAATTAAATACACACATACTTTAGTCAAATCATTAAATAATTCAAATATCATTTTATCAATACTTGTTAAAAGTGAAATTAGTTGATCCGGGATCCATTATGTTTCCTTGCATGTCAACTTTGAGCAGTGATGATGCGGTCACTTCGTGGTATTGAAGCCCAAACGGATTCAATAAGAAATGTTCGCTATCTTGACTTACTCTAGTCTAATAGTTAAACAGTGATTAGAGTGTATATTAGTGTCTATATCTATAACTTACGGTTATATGATTATAGATGCCTTGCGCCCAACCATAAAGTTCTACGAGACGATAAACTGCTGCTAATTTGCAACGAAGTAATTTCTCGCCCTTTGCGTATCGGAAAGCATCGATGCCACGAATATCGTTGATAGGCATACCGCTATGACCAAGTCTTGTCAACGATGAGTTGCGTGCGTTATGCGGTAACAGTAATTCCGTCACCTGTTGTAACGCAGACAAACTCGCTGGAAGGTATCCCTCATTTAGTTGCGACTCGATTATACGCTCCAACTCTTCTCGAAACACTTGACTATTCATTATCATTTCAACTCTTTTTCTTCGGTCCATTTCTTTCATATCTTGGTCAATATCTGGTGGTCTCCACATCTGCTTTTGGCATTCAGGATCGTCGGGATCGAACTTCAATTCAGATTGTAATCCGTTCCGCTCCGTTTCAGACGATGACATTTTCTATCAATAAATATATTTAAATGTTTTTATATCACTTCTATTACTATTGTGACAAAAAATAATGATTATAAATAAACATTTTCAATGGAATGATTTTCAACGGAATATAAATAAGTTTTGACTCAAAAATTAAACAAAAAAATTATTTGGCATATAATAAACAAATGTAAATGTAATGTCAAGTGGAAACCGGATAATTAATTAATGATTACTGGGTGTTAAAAAGGAGAGAAAAAAAAACGAGAATAACGATTGAACAAAAGTACCTGAATATTGAATATTTAAAGTGTTGTTGAATCGAGTAAATACAGTTTGAATACAGTTAACACATTTGAAATCAGTTTGACAGCAAGGTTACAGTACTTACTCGTTAGCAGTTGCGTTAACAATACTTGTTTTATGCGCATTAAAAAAACTCTGATCTCATCCTCTCTTTAATTTATTATTTATTAATAAATTTTTTCTTGCCATAACTTATGTGCAAATAACATGCAAAGCAATGCTACAAAAAATAACAATGCACTAAATTTTTTAATTGACTAAAAAGATGCATAGTATTGGCTGCGATATTGCATATACTTGATAGTCTACAGTGTGTACACACTGCAAGTATCTGTACTATGCTATACACTATCTGTTGAGGGAGTATATCGCATATCGTATATGCAGTTTCTATATCTATCTAAAGTGTTATAGAAGACGAAAAGCAATCACGTTTATCGCAACTGGTTTGACAAAAGCAGACATTTGAGTGTATAATAATTTTTTGGTAAACTGCATAATACACAACACGCTAATACGAGGCCATATATCGTTAGTCCGTCCCACTACTCACTACTCCTAATTAAACTCTACAGCAAACTATATAATAACTAAATTGTTCATACCATACGATAACCGAGACACTACTCGAAAACACCACAACTATTATATTATCATAAATTTTTTTGTTCTGCTTAATGTTGGCTTTAAATAATAAATATGGAGATAATAAATGCTCATAAAAAACAATAAATAACTTTAAAATAAAGTGTTAAGTGAATGTGTCTCTATTTTAAGTTTTATCAGTTATTATACTTTTATTACATTCATTTAATACTAAGTCTAAACGACGGGACGATATTATCTTACCATAATAAAAGTGGTTTAATGTATTTTTCAGGCTTACAGACGACAGTTTGCTATTCAATTCAAATTCATTGATAAATATAAAAGAATTAGATCTAAACAAAAAATTTTCGACTGTTATTGGAGTGCGTCTCCAAGGAATACAACTGTCTTATCATTAGATTATTTATTATTACGATTAAGTACTGTTCGAATGCTAAACGTATAAAGTTATCGCTAATTTTGCGGTTTGGAAACATTGCAACGAAAAATTCATCACAACTATATGCTTAGCAATATTTAGTTCAACTAAACCACAATTAAATTTAGCAATAAATGAGAATAATGTTTGGCAATAGTATTATACAGTAGAAAGAATGGCACATACAGTGTAGCATAAGCTGACACAGTAATCGCTGAACGCGTTAAGCGTTTCGCTTACTATTTACTAAATCTATTATTTCAAAGCATTTCACATAAATATATTTGAAACACAACTCAACCAAAATAAAACAAAGTATATATTTATCAATGCTATTAAATATATACGGTATATATATCTATATAATATATGTATATATAGACAACTCTTACCTTATAAGACAAATTGTTACAATTAACGCAATTAAATATGAATTGAATGAGTGATCACAATATATATACTATAATATAATAATTGTAAAACAAATTAAAAATATAATATTAATGAGTTTTGGTGGTCAGGTATAGGACTGCTGTGTTAGGGCGCGGCTGTGCTCATGTATACGGTTGTGTAAAGAGGAGTAGAAATGATGGCACACAACTGTCTGAGCGACAATCGCGCTAAACAGCACTCATTGGTTACGTCACTCACAATTGGCGATTATAGAGTGGCAACACAGTCATCAATCACTATAAATTAACTGAGTTCACAAAAATAGTTTAAATAACATTTTATACGATATAAATTAAAATTAAATTAAATTTAATAGTTTATATGTGCAGAATGCAGTAAACAAAAAGTGTGAGTGGCTTACCCTTAAATGACGAGTGTCGACACTGAGAGTATTACCAAAATGACGATAATGGCCGGCATTGAGGCAGTGACTAGATATGCGCAATAGGTTATGCAGAGCTCAGCACAAATACAGTATTATAAGTGAGTCATGTATAACTCAAATATAACATATAACCTGTTACCGCATTTTTTTCCTATATAACTATTTTTCATAGCACTAGTGTGTTTACCGTGTGATTATTTAATAAAATTTTCACTATTGATTATATTAATTGGTTAAATCATATTCAATTCAGAAGTAAAAGCTTATACTTTGATAAAAATGAAATAATTATTTGAAAATTCTTGAAATAATTCAGCAAAATCCGCAAAACTTTCTAAAATATCACAGTAAATAAATTTATTTATTTAAATTTGATTTTAAAACATTATTGCAAACAATTTTATGATAAATCATATTTAATTATTCTAACTTTGTTAACCTATAGTAAACAGTAAACTTTAGTACATTAAACAGATTTTATAAACATCAAGATTTTGAGATATAAGATTAGCGTAGAAATATTCGCTCAAAAGATTTAACAGTATAATATAATGAACTCAAATATAAAATTTTAAGATACATTAATAACATTTGTAAGAAAAATATTAATTTATTTCTCAAAATTTATTGTTTGACAAAGAATCACTCAATACTTTTCGCTCTACTTTACCCCTTGTAATGTAATGTTGTGAACGTTTGGTCAAATTTTTTCATTTTAAAGTACATAATAAATATATACTTTAAACATCTTAAAAATAATTCTATACTATATAATAACTTTGTAAGAGGTAAACTAATTTACGAAAATAAATTTTGAAATTTAAATTATTATTTAATACTGTAAATTTGAAACTTCCTCACTTATTTAATAATATCGACTAGAGGTTTAAAAAATTCATTCTTTCACTCCTACTCCCTCCCACAGATAATAAAGTTAATTCTCACGGGTCCCTTTCTACCCACCATTCCCGCAAAATACTGTTTTACATTCAAATTTCAATAGATAGTATAAAATTTTAAAATATTTTATTTGCAAATTTATTTAGAATATACTCGATGGTATATACATTGACACAATCAGTACTTTAACCGAAAAATTTTATGAAAATTTTGTGGCCCATGAAAACTTATAAAAATTAAATGACAATTTGGTGCTATTAGTAATTTTTCCGATTTATGGGAATTTTCGGGAGTTTGCGGGAATCCCTCCCATACAGCAAATTTTTTAATCTTATCTATTCCCTCCCATCCCACTCATTCGCAAATATTTGAAGTGATCACACTCGCTCTCGCTTCCCATGGGTCCCGCTTTCAACCTCTAATATCACCGAAAAAAATTGATATCGTTATTTGTAAACACATGGTTGTAGTTGTATAGCGTCAGTCTACTGTAACAGTAATGCATTGGTGCATACATTCCTACAATACGCATACTGTACTGAATGTACACTAGTTTTTTTATTTCATTTCATAGTTTGAGCGCCAATAAGGCGTACAACACATCATTGCATTATAACTTATAACCATTTTATCCATTTGAACACATCTTATATCTGCTACTCTTATTTATTATTTATATAGATATTTATAATTTAATTGTGTATAGTTTTTAACAATGAGTCGAACAAGTAATATCAAAATTAATAAACGAAAGTTCGAGAAAGATTGGGCCGATCTTTGCGAGAGCGACACAGAGGAGGGAAACTCCAACGACATTTGGTCGGCTTTGTATAGCAAATTCAATAGTTCGCTGTCGTGCGATAATAACGAAAATATTTGCGAAAATATTGACCCAAAACTGACAGCAACTTCTGAGAGCGATTTCATTAAGTCGGAAATCGATTCAGGACTCGGCAATGATGTCATCGATTTCAATGAAATCTCGAGCGAAGACTTTTGTCAACCTATTGTCAGCTCTACACCGAAATGCGCGCAAAAGAGTACGATTGTCGAACCATTGTTCGAAGTTTTTAAATCCGCTGATTGTTCGCCGAAGAAAATTAAGGAAGAATGTGCTGCCAATGCATGCGACGACAGTGTGTTTCGAACTCCAAAGACGAGTCGCGTTCGCCGTAATATATTCGGTCAAAGATTGGACACCAATCGCAGAGTTATGCCCCGAAGACATCTGCAAAGCAGACACGACATCAGTAATTCGAGTGCTGACACTTCCATGGAATTCGAGACTGATTTGAAGATAATTAGAAGACGTCAGAAACAAATAGATTTCGGAAAGAACACCATTGGTTATCAGAAGTATAGAGAATTAATTCCGAAATGTAAGCGAAAGCGCGAACACCCAACAACTCCGGAGAAGTTTATTAAATACAGCAGACGTTCGTGGGATCAACAGATAAAGTTGTGGCGCAGAAATCTCCACGAATACGATCCGCCAGAAGTGAGAGCGCAAAATCCCAATCTTGAAGACATGGATGTGTCGGATATACTGTCAGACATATCGTTTGACTCGATATCAAGTTCTGATTTTTAGAAGAAAATTCCATTTTTATTTCATATTTAAGGCATTACTTTCATTAATATAAATATACATTAATGACATTATCATTTGATACGTTTACGCATTAATTTTATGTAATCTATTATTTGATATTAGCTTTTTTAAAATTATATATTTTGTATTACAAATACCGACAATTTTATTGCCAATTAGTTATACTAAACTAAGCTTTTAATAATTAAAATGCTTATTTACTTAATAAACTGAGTAAAATAAAGGTATAAACAAATTGATTACATTGATATTAAAATGCAATGAATTATTGGAAAAATTTAACTATTACTTAAAACGATAACATTTACAAAACATGAACTAACATTCATACTGAGCTCACTTTCAATTATATTTATGAGATCAGTACTTAAAAATTAACAGAATTTAGAATTAAAATTAACAGAAGTTTGCGGAAAAAAGTCCCTTTATATGATAAAACTGGTAAAATGCTGTGTACACACACATACACACTGATATCCTCCAAATCCTCCAATAGCTCGACTTGAGTAATCAAATTGAGCTAAAAATTGCACCTTAAGATTGTATAGGAAGAGCTAAATCAATATGTAATTGTAATAGTAATGAGATGCAACAATTAACTAAACCGGTGTTCGCACAACAATTAGCGTTTCAAACACTATATTGCTGTGATTAACATCAACATTGGAATATTGGTTACATTATCAGTTTGGTTTGAAAGCATTAATAATAATAATAGTTAAATGAAAAGTAATAATAATTAATAATAATTAGCAATAATAATAATAATAATAATAAACAAATATAATACAACACTTGATGCTACTAATTATCAAAACACATTTAGTGGAATTGCAGCGAAAAATACGATTGTACTCTTTTTACATCGAAAATAAGTTTAATTAATGAGCATATATTTATGATTAAGAATGATTACTTGCATTCAATTTGAATCAAATGGCACTAAAATGATTCAATATGATTCATGACCATTCTGTGATGAGTCGCCTCTACATATGGGACATGTGCGGTTTGACTGCAATTAGAATATATTAAGTTATTATTATTATATTAGAAAATATTACAATATTATAATAATTTTAACAAATAGGTATAACAAATGGAAATTTGAGTGCGAATGCAACGCATTTGCTCGCAAGTGTGCTATGATGACAGGTTAGACACGATAGACATGACAGGTGTCAAGAGATAGTGTGTAATACAAACTAATACAGAGTAATACAAACTATACAAACCTTGAGCCATTTGTCGACACATCGTGCGTGAAATTCATGAGCGCATGGAAG
>JAQIVF010000520.1:0-21418 GCA_034698365.1 Steganacarus magnus
CAGTTAAAAAAGTAGTTAATGGTTTAATGGTTTAATAATGGTTTTTCATTCTAAAACCTAAACCAAACCAAACCAAATCATTTTTATAAATTGAAACCAATCCGAACCAAACCACAAACCAATGGTTAAAACCATGGTTTAACCATTACAAATCAAACCATGAACACCTTTAATTTTAATCATTCATAACGATATGCTTCTATTAATCATTTGGAATTGACATTAAAAATACGAGTTTTTCAATTTACTAGTTGTACTTTTTTTTGAAAGAGTTTTTATTTAACGGATTTTAAGTTTAATTTGTTTGTCTATTCATTTTGCACACAAATCGCGATCAAAATTATTTAGTCTTAATTAATGTTTTTAAAACAATAGAAAAATTAACTTAAAACATAACTCATCAAAAACTTGCTAAAAATAATAACAGTTTTGATTGATTGTTGCAAAAGTTTGAAACGTATCGCGCTTTCGCGAGACACGTACAAACGTCATACAGATATTAACGACACGAAACACTTTCCCTTATATACCACTAACTTCTTACCTAACATTCAATTACAGTCTGTAACTCTATTCATGGTTTTTGATTTTTCAGAGCAATTAAGTAAAACAAAATAAAACGTTTAACACAAAATATTGTAATAAACATTATTATTTATTTCTCAAAACCAACCAGTTATATAAAACTAAGGTAAGTTATAAACAATTTTACGTTTTAGCAAATAAAAAAACAGCGATGATTAGCGTATTTTCACTCCGCAATGCTTGTGCTCTCCACTTGAACTACCGTTTGGTCGTGATTGTCGTGATTGTCCACACTTTTTGTTGAGTTATTGTTTTCGCTATATTTGTCTCTGAAAATCTCGCTCTCACCCATTAGTGTTGTTTTTACGCTGGCATTGCTTACATCATCTGTTTGCCAAAAAAGAAGTTTTATTATCAGAATTTACTTTTATGCTAATAGTTATCTAATACTATAATTTTAGTGATTAATCTCTATGTTAAATATTTTCGACTATACAGTCAATCACACAGTAAATGATTTATGTGGTATAACATAGCGAGTAAGAAAAATAGAGGCAAAAAATCAAAGCTCTTATTTTAGACGTTCAAGACTATGAACTTTTCTGTTAATAGCTTTCAAATATAATTAATTTTGTGTCAAAAGTGATGCCACGTGTCTGAATACATCAGCATATATTACTATAAGTAAAAAGTTGTTGTTAAGAGAGTTCTACGATCGCAACGTGACTAAGAATATCATTATTGTCTAACTATATGTCACAAAGAGCATCATTCATTAATAAGTATTTATTCGGCATTTCTCTCAAGTATTATTGATTAGGCTTACAAAGCTAATTATAGCCAAATATTGCATATACTTCGTTACATTTCTACTATAATACTTCAAGTAAAATTCACCGTTTATTTGCGAAGGTATTTGCTTAATAAAGTTATTGTTATTACTATCAATATTAATACTGCACTACAGTTTTAGTAGTAGTGGTGCTCGCGAGCGATGCTTCGGCTATTCAAGTGTTTTTACTGCAGTTTCGTAGCGCATTATAGACGTGTCTGCAGCCGAAGGGCACTGAATCTAAATGCAAGTTTCGTAACAGATGAACAAAAAAACAAATAAATATTAATCATAACTGTTAATATTCGAGATAATATATTCCCATAGCATTCCCATATTTTTTATTGTACGTGAGATAAACGCTTTTATTTTTTTACTCTAATCATGTCATACTCTCGGCATAATTAATATGTTAGTGCTTATTGACTTTAGTAAAATGCATATCTAATTAACAAGAAAGCATGAATTTATGAGTAAAAATGAGTTCAGATTGCTTTAAGTTTAATAAAAAATTTACTTTGGAAAATATATGACAAAAATAAAGTTGAATTATAATTTGAATTAATAAATCTCTAGTGGTATATAATTACCTAAACTAGATCTGCAAGAGATATCGATATTAAAACTGTTTCGAGGCAACACGAGGTAACATTTCGACACTGAAGTGTCTAATGATTTTGATTTTGGCCATTTTCTTAATGGCTCCGATTGTGGCGAGGAAGACGTCTCTGTATCTTTCGCTGTCAGAGCACATCCTTTCTTCACTACTGGGCACCAGTGGAATATATAAAACATTTTCTGCTGGAGAAAAACAAAAACAAAAATTTCTAGTAATAACAAGTAATTCTAGAAAACATTTGTAATTCTATAGTGTTTTGCTTAATTTACTTTTAATCCTCCTTTTTTCGGATGTGTTACATAATAATCAGCGGTTCCACGATTCTCCACGTAGTCTTTGTACTGCGATACCACGCAAAGAATCGAATATACCTGTGCATCGCAACAGAAGAACAGAAAAAAATTGGAACTCGTGCTAAAAATATTACTATTTTTACAACTAATTTGTAGGCGTTTATTATTATTATTTTTTGAACATACGTTAAACGCAACCATTAAAATATCTATTACGTATAGAGTTGTTGTATCCTTCTCCTGCTCGTTGCTTAACTTTTTCTTTAGAAAGACACAGAGAGAGAAAAAGAGAGAGCAAAAAAATAAAGTTAATGGTATTTTTAGTGAGTTATTAATCACGCAGTAGTTTTATGAAATTTAAAACTATCGTCGAATTTCTTTTCAAAAAAAAGCGGTAGTTATCAATCTCTAATGTATTCGTTGAAAAACAATACTGTATATGATAATAATGCACTGCCGATAATGTATAATACTTTTATAGTGTGCGTAAGTAAACTTAAAAAATTGTAATTTTTTTATTGTCTGCCAAAGATAAATCATGTTATTAAAAAAATTTACTTCCCTTTTTTTTAACTGTAAAGCTGTATTTATTTTATTTTTATATATATAGTTAGTTAATATTGAATTTGATTAATTATGCGTGTCTAACATCATGTAAGATTAATTTTTCATTTTTCACGTCCCGTCTATTTTTATTCGCGTTTAGAATTTTTTATTTAAAAAAATATTTTGGTCCCAAAACAGACACAGTTGTCGGAACAGTTAATCAACAAAAATGATCCATAAATTTCAATCGCAATAATACTACTGATTGAACTTAATTAGCGTTGAACTTACTTCGGAAAAAAGCACAACATTAGCGAAGATAATGTCCATACAACTGGTTAGCGATACGGTTGCTATCCATGGTATTAATAGTTTCTTGCTTTCCTAAACAAATCAAATTAGTATTTCAATATCATATTCCAACTAAATTAGTGGAGACTTTTATCTATTTATTTATATTTTGATTGTGTGTCGGGTTTCCTTACCACACATAAGCCCACTATTAGAAACACTGAAGTGACCACACAGAATATCGATAATATTATCATCAGCGAAGATAATATTATTAACACTAGAATAAACGATATAAATTTAGATACATTTATTTTGCTTTGTTTTCATAGTGTTTTTTGACAGTGGTTTTTATTTTTGGATTATTGCAGATTGAATTCAATATACTTCGTCACACGACGTTCTTTGCCATTTCATTTCACAACTTTGCGATTTGAATTCCGAAACGTATACTTTTATAATAATATAATTTTAAAACTCTGTATTAATTTTTCTTTTGAAATACAGTTTTGAATGATAACAAAATTTTTAATCTATTTTTGTGATTTATTTTGTACAGTTTACAAAAGATTTAAATTTTATATTTTGTTAAGTGAAAGTAGTCAATCTGTAGTTAATCTGCAACGTTATTATTTCAAAATTAAAACCACGTTTAAATTTGTGGCAAAAAAGTATTTTATCGTTGATCGCATGTTATTGTTATGATTTATAAGATCTTAATTAGGATTTAAAATTAATTGACTTCAAATCGTTTAGAGATTTGTAGATTTAATCTTAATCTCTGTTAATGCTAAATTTTTTTAAAGATTTTAATCCATTAAATAAATAAATAAATAGCCGATTAAAAATGAAAACTAATTTCGTTGCCGCGTTACTACAGTTACTATAACTTACTAGTAGACGGTTAGCAACTAAAGGTAAGACGCAAATCAAACAAATAAGATTTTTTATTTAATGCTTTTATTTTTAGAAGTCTTTTTAAAATTCGGATTAAAGCCAAAAGAAAGTATTAATGAGTAAATGTAAAAATAAAACGTAAAAAAACAAAAAAATTGATTCAGAAAGTAATGCGTTTCTTGTTAATCCTGGGTATAAAAGAAGAAATTTTAAAATCAATAAGATTTTTATCAACTTTAATCACTATAGTACAATTTATCAGCTATTTTTTACTATTAGAGATGAACAAAGACTTAGCTGGAGCTGATCAAACTGCAAATTAGTTCAGCTCAGCTTTTTGTTGAATTCTTAGAATTAACCATATATCCGATGTCTGTTTATAAGCATTGAAAATCCAATTATTTTATGTTAACTAATTGTTGTACACTAAAATTTTAGTTTGTAAATACAATTCACTTTCGTTTTTTTTTATTTTAAAGTAAAACAAGACCAGGATATTCATAATTGTGATTCTTTTTTTTAGAACATGAAATGTTTTTAAATTTATATACAATCCAGCAAATTAATAGATTGAAATTTTAAAATGTTTTATTAACACAATGTCAAATTCACTGACTATTTTTGGTTAATACACGGACAGTCATGCAGTCAAATTCTTAAGCCCCACTTTTATCTATAAAAAGTGAGCTAAAAATTTAGTAATAAAAGTGTCTAAATGATTCTGTTTTATATGATATAATTCTAAATATATGAATAAAATAATAGAGTTATGTTTCATTTCCTCAAAGATAAATCCTTAGAAAAGAGATTCAAGTCGTATAAAACATGAGCGAAACCTTTCACTTAAGAATTACAATCACAGAGTTTTTATGGGGAATATTAAAGACTTCTTGCTTATAAGTTAGTAAGTTACTAGAGAAATCTCTACTAGAATTATATAACTATTTCCTATTCTACGCTTGTATGCGATAAATAAATTATTGTATTACACCATAAAATACATTGGCAGTTAAGAAATTTGGAATTCTAATATAGTAAGGTAGGTATTTTGGATTACAGCAAAAATGTTAATAATAAAATTACTTCAGTTATTTAATGCGTCGTAAGATTTAATTTGATACCTAAAGGAATATTGTTTTTACTGTAAGCTATTCAATGGTAAATTTAATTAACGAAGTTATTTATGTATGAATATTAAATCTCAAGAATTCAGGAATATTAGCAAAGATTCCGAAATATTTTATGAAACATGTGATTTATATATGATTTTGTTTAACTTAGTAATAATATTGGAATAACGATATTCGATAAAAGATTCAAAACATTGTTTGAACTGTATTCACGTTATTATTTGCATATTTGTTATGAAAAGCTTTTCTGATTTTCCCCCCAAGAAATAAATATTTTACATTTCATAAAATGTTTATGCTTTTTTTTTGTTAAGGTAATCAGTCTTCACTTGTGTCACTGATTTGTATTCACGCGAACATGCGAATCATAAATAATATTCTGTAACTGTTACGTGTAATCGAGATAAGTAGACATTATTTACAGTTTTTCCCTGTATTCAAACCATGCGCTAAAAACATATCGCCTCTAATTTATTATTTCATACGATATGCAAGCAGAATATGAATATGAAAGTTTTATGCCATATTATTTTTTGAAACGTAAATCGTTTGAAATCCTGAGGAAAAATATAAATAAGAAACTAAAAATTCAATTACATTTTCAGCAAAAAAGCAATTACATTATACAACATTAAAATTGTAAAATTATTTCACACAATTTTCAAGTGTCCTAAAATCAATTAAAAACAATAAATAATAACTTATTTTTTCTGAGCTAAATTTATTTTTTAATGAGCTGAAAACTTTTATTTTTTTCAAAAATTTTTTTACTTTGAACGCATTTATTTCATTCGCATTCATTCAGTTTAAAAAATAAAAAAACTATAGATAGATATAATGGTGTATTCGATAAATTCCTAACCAACCCTACTATATATGCTAAAATTGTGAACACATTATGCAGTACCGCTTATACTATGGTAAAAAAAACCCATAAGAATATTATGTAATACGCTTATTATTGTGCTAATCAGCAATGATAATCCAAATGTAATTATTTTATGCTAATGTTGCAATATCTGGGGTATAGTTATTGGAAAATGTAATGATGTTTAATCAAAAAATTAGAGTAGAGTTTGTTTAATATCACTAATTATTGTAAGCTACGATCAATTAAAAGCGCTCATATTCTCTAAACGATTATCTTCACTGTAAATAGAGCTCGAAAAGTTTTATGTTTGCTATAAAAACACTTAGAAATATGAGAAGCAGCATAAAATAACTGCTTCTATGGCCTCTACTATGGTAAAGAAACTCGCAAAACACAAAAGAAAAATAATGCAAATTTAGTGGAGGATTAGAAAATGAATGAATTCAGCAGAAAAGAATTTCCAGTTATAATATTTATTTATTATACGGTAAATAAATAAAAAAACACTATAATGTATTTTAAGTTAAGACCATACTGTATTTTCAGAGTGGCTTTTTCTTGAAACTTGTACTAAAATGAGTGACTTTTTGAATAAATTTTAAAATTGCTTAAACTTTGTATATGACAGTAAGTAAGAAAAGCACAAAATGGAACTGAAACCATGTATTTGACACATCAATTTGCAAACTTAAATTTTTAATACACTTTATATGTTATTCATATAAAATATTTCAATTATAACATTATGGTATCATCAAACGTATGGTATAAATTTTTAATATTTTGACAGTGTTTAATAAGTTAAGACTTGATTTTTCAAATTGTTGACGACATTCGCAATTAATAAAATAAGTTCGAGTAATTGAGATGAAGGTTCGATAGCGAATGAAAGGTGAGGTGTGGTAGGAATCGCTCGTAACATAATTTTAAACATTGCATTTTAGTGAAACTAAAATCTCTCCATAGAAATATATATAATCTCTTTAATAATACTTTTAAATTACACTTTACTAATAATTTGTCATTTATTAGTGCAAAACTTCGTGTCCATTTCGCTCGATATGTTGATAATCTGGTCCTGCATTGAACTGATTTTTTGTTTAAGTGTTTTCAGTTCAAGCGTCGATATCAGTGTTTTACTATCATTGCCTACTATTATATCCCTCAGTGACTCTATTTTCGTGAATCTCATCAAATTTTCCTCCTCTAACTGTTTATTTTTGTTGCGCAAATCCTCGACTAATTCGCTTAATTCGCGGATCTTTTTCTTGCTTGCGCTAAGCTTTAAGTTGAGAAGAGTCAATATTTTTCGCTGCATTTCCTCACCCGAACGCAACTCGTTTCGCAATTTCTCGATCTCCTCTCCGTAAAACTTTCTCGTTTGCTCCAGTTTTAGGCTGAGCTGGCGATTCTGCACAATCGTCAAGTATTTCTCGTCTTTCTCGATATTCAGGCTCTTGTTCAGAGAGCGACTGATTTTCGGTATTAGCGGTTCGCCCAACAGTAGGAACACGATTTCCACGCTAAACACGTGCCACAGATCGCGTCTATTGTTGTACATAGTGATCGCTACGATACCGAATATGTTCGCTATTAAGTCCACTTCGCAGTCATTTAGGATATGTTTGACAAAATTTCCGTAATGCGGAATGTAAGACATGTTACCAATTGTCACCAACCAGTCCTCTATGAATTGGTAATAGTTTCGGTTTTTGATTCGTCTCCGACGACCGCACGCTATCTCGAACTTTTCAATGATTGCGGCCAATATTTTGCCGTCCCTTAGATCGTCGAGCGAACTGATTGGCTGGAAATAGTCTTTGTCGTGTGTAGTCTTGTTGATTGCCTCTAATGTCTCATTTAAGGAATTGATAAAATTTTGATTTTCAGAGTCAATTATCGCCTGAAAAATTGTTATAACATTAATTTATATTATTCTCCACTTGATAACGTCAGAGTCAATGCAGGTTTTAATTAAATAGACTGGAGTTTAATTATTATTTGAATTGGTTTGAACTTTTCATTTTCACTGTTTTAAGCTTAGGCTGCTTTAAAAAGTCTAACAAAATAAGTTTTTTAACTATAAATTATTGATAAAATTAACTAACGTATGTAATTAGTTAAAGTTGAGATTGTGTTTATTTTTTTGCCATAGAAAATGTTGACAAGAGAATGATATTAAAAAATAATAAATAACAAGAATGACATTTTTTATTTGTTTGACTATTCAGAAAAACGTTGATTAAGTTATCACCAATCAATGATGCTTTTAAACAATTATATAATTAATTAGTATATTTCAACTAGAAATTGTATTCATTTTTTCAAATACATGTCTCAATTTAAATAATTGATATAAACTGCACTTCATTGCTATTATAAAAATTGCAGTGTTTGTTCCCAATTTGATCCGGTTTTTCTTAAATGACATTTGTGCCATCACTGGCTTTTCTTTTATTATGATTACTTTTTTTTGGAAACTTTCTCTAACTTTGTTTTCCAACTAACTTTTTCAATGAATTTTTGATTAAGAAAAATCAAGCAGCGAGTAACACAATTTTCTGCACAGATTACTTACTACTTGATAATAAAGTTTTGAATACACAAACACACAGTAACATAATAATACATAACACTAAAAAAATTACTTAAAAAACAGTACTTACCATTTTTAGTGTGTTAAGTTATTTTGATTATTTGTTTGCAAATTAATGCGCAACGAATTTCTAAATTTTCTGTTCTGCTGCAAAAATTTACTTTATTTATACCGTTTGATATCAATGTTTACAGTGAAATTTAATCATTCATAATGAATATTTTTTGTTGAATGTTTTATCATTCTGTTATAATTAATGCATGAATAATTAGAGCCATGAAAATTTTTTTAAAACAAATTAAATTTTATTTTTTTCTAAAAGTTAGATTTTTCAATGATGTTTATTATAATTTAAAGTCACAGGAGATGCAACTTATTAAAAATATTTTTAATTTGTCGCTAAAAAAATGTTAACTGAATATAGAAATTTAAATAACTATTTAAAATTTGAAAATAAGTTAACAACAACGAGATCTGTACACAAAACTAGCATATTTATGTCCTCGTTTAGGATAAAAAAAAATTTTTGGACACCATGTATAAAAAATAAAATTATTTAATGTCGCACTTTATAGATAACAGCGAATAATACATATTTACGTGACTTTGCATTCGTGCCAAACCAACATTTATTTTATTATCGTATATTTTGCGAATAATATTTCAATTATATAAAAAAAAATATTTGTGAAATTCTTTGCATCTACTTTCCAAATGGGCATAACTTTCTCAATCTATTCAATATACTGAGTGTTTGAAACAGTTTAGAATCCTAATGGTATAAATATTATCACAAAATAATAAACAGTTTATTTATTATTCTAAGCTATCATATCATTCATTATGTTGCGAAATAATTGTAAATTCCATAAATAGATACGACTTATTAGCAGTACACTGCCTGAAAACATAACAAACAGAATAATTATAATAATTGGGTATAGAATTTTTTTTAAAATCAAAACAAATGTCAGAGTTAATATTGTTTAGTCTGACTCTTTGCGAATGCACTGTAAAACTGCATTATAAGATTATGTTTTATTTCAAGAGCAAATATTGCAAACCATTGTAAGTGCAGTTTATATTTGCATAAAAATATTCTCGTTCGCACAGACATTACGTGCCCATTATCATAATAAATTTTAGATTAAATCTTTTGGAATTATTTCGCAAAAATGATCTTTATGTAAATATTTTACTTATTCACTGAATATTTTAAATGTTTGTATTTTAACTGAGTTTGCAACAACAACAAAAAGTTTTAGAGTACGCTATGCATAATAATTCCATGTATAGCTTGGAATATATGGGTAGTTGTAGAATGTACTGTATTATATAACAAAATAAATGTCAAATTTCATAGCAAGCAAATTTATTCAAACAATATTTTTAAGGATGATCTTTAAAGAAAATTTTTATTAATGAAAAAAAAATAAATTTTAATATACTAGAATTGTGTGCGTTTTTTTCATTAAATATAATGCGTGGGTTATATAGTGAGAGTCAGAATGGGATTGAACTGTAATTTTAGTATCAAGAAGTCTGTCCCCTTCTTGTTCCCCTTTTTTCTAAAAATCTATTTGTTTCTTAGAAATCATTTATTTTTCAGTATTCCAAGTGTTTGATCAAAATCGCTGCTTTTTAGTGATATTTTAATTGTAATTTTTCAACATTAAAAAGTGATTAAAGTGATTAACATTACAATAGTATGCAGCAATGCTGGCAAAGACAATAAGCGATTGTTTTATGTTTTTGTTTCACGACGTACGGTGACAAATGTAAATAACATGTTAGAACTTTTTATAAGAATAGTGCCATTCTTATGTTCTTTACCTGAAATCAAGTGTATTTGCATTCTGTCTAGACATTGAATATTATGTTTTATTGTTACAGAATGCATGACAATGAGATGCAATTGACTGAAGTTTGTTTACCAATTTAATACTAGTAATTTTTTCTTAATTTTTCTATCCTTTTTAATGGTTATCAATGCTTGTACTTAGTATTTAACAAAATCTAAACAATATCTTAATTTACACCGTTAGAGTGACAGTATTAACTTGTTTTTAAATTTAATACAACTTTACTTATAACAATAAGAAATCTAATGGTGGTTAGTTTTACCAATCAAATTTAAAATAGATAATAATTTTTATAGCATTTTATTCTTATTAAGCAAGTTTTATTCAACAGAAATAAGCAACTAATATTAAATTTTTTATTGAGATTTCTTGTATAAAACTATGCACATATAAGAATTTCTTCTATAAGTATTAAATTTAAGCTCGTTATTCAAACAAATTATATTAAAAAGAGTAACTGAACTAGAGATGAGCATTTTAGTCAGCCTAACCTTAGGCTTAGGCTATAGGCTGAGCCTAAGCCTACATTTTTCAAGAGACTTGAAAGATTTTAGGCTTAGGCTCCAACAGACTTGTCTATAAAATAGGCCGCCCAACCTCTAGGCTGTACAATATATCGTAATTTCTGAAACAATAAATATGGAATAAGAATTTTATTAATTAAAATTTAAAAAATTCATTTTTCAGTAATTTTATACATACATTGAAATTTACATTTTAGCTGTAATCAATTTTAAATTGTTTGAAGAATTTTAACATTTTTTTATTAATTTCAATTGTATTCGGCGCTTAAATTTTTACAGATCCTAAATAGGCGGCCTAAGGTTTTGACTCAAAGGCTGAGCCTAAGACTAAACCTACTGTTTTTTTATCAGCCTAAGCTCTAAAGCCTGCGACATCTACAAGTCAGTCAGCCTAGAGACTCTTGCCAAGTCTTAGGCTCAGCCTAAAATCTCATCTCTACTGAATATACGGTTACGGTATTAAAAACTAACTGAATATTTAAATATTTTATTTGAAAATATTTATATAATTCAAATAGAAATACACATGTGCTGCACTTATATTTATTATTAACATTTTAAAGGGTAAATAAAAATGTTATTTTATTCTCAAAGAGCTTAATACATTGTAGTAAATTTTATGTAAGTGTTTTAAGAATTTTTCCGAATCACAAGAGCACTTTCTATTGAAGGTTAAACAAACGCAGAGTGCGCTCATAAAAAATTTATCAGCTTCTGAATAAATTTTTGTTTAAAGCTTAGTTAATTTAAAGCTAAGTTACAGATCAACAAAATAGCTGGCCGTATAAGTAATATAACTTTTAAATGTGGACAGCGCTGGCATTAGCAACTATAATGTTATGTGCGTTTTTGCTTGCATTCGATTCGCTAAAAGCGTATTAAATTTCACCGCTAATAATAAATAATTTAAAATGCATATAAGTAGCGAGAGATTTCAAGCTGAAGTGCTCTCAAACTGAATGTTTTCTGATAATATTCTATAGTGATTCCGGTAATTGAATTAGTGGTCAGCAGTATGCACACTATTTTACTTGTTTTTGATTTGCACAATAAATTATGCATAATATTTTAATAATTATTTGCTTATGTATTGAGTGCAAATTTTTAATATTATTTAGTCTTAAGAAATTATTCTCACTTCAGAACTTCACTTCACTCAATCGTTAAACTTTTGAACTTCAACTCAAAGTTTCAACTCAGTAGCTGTATAAACATTTTTTGATGTCTCAGTGAATAAGTGAAGCGCGCATCAAAATACGCATTAAAACTGTTGTTTATTAATTATGAAATTAAAAACTTTGAATAAATAAAATAGTTTCGGCATGAGAGCGATATTTAAATTATTTACTCTTTATTTCCAGACAAATGAAAACACCAAATAAAAGTCTATATTTCACTAAAATGCTAAACAAATTCACTCGCTTTTTTTGGTATCTTCTCGTTCTCGAAATAAACAACTATTTTGCACAGTTTAGTGCGCTATTCAGTCGGCATTAGTCTATGGAAATAAAAATTTCTCTGAATTATTCATTTATTTCTGACTCTCGAGGAAAAAATATTATCTCGAAATAATAAAACCTAAACAAACAGTAAAAGTCTAAAACTTTTTCTATATAATACGTAATAGTATTAAGAAAATAAAAGGTTACCCAATAAACAAAACATATTATTTTGTGTGTGCTTTCTGTTGTGAACATATAGTTTTTTTTCTGCTCGTGTCTCAAGAATTCCAGACAATAATTCTTTTAATATAGTTACAAGTTTAATAAAAAATAAGAGAAAAATAAGTTATGCGAAACGATGTGTGTGTGCGCGTCACTATGTATTAGGTATTATATGCGAGAATTACCTGAAGACGTGGAGTCGTGCACATAGAACGAACCGCCAGCCACCACACTAGTGTAGAATATCTGTCAATATTGGAGAGAAAGTAAAGTGTAAGTGAAAGAGCATTTGTTTGAGCACTACTACTACTACTACTACTACTACTACTACTACTACTACTACTACTAATACTAATACATACTACTATTTCTTTCTTCCTCTCATTTATTTATTTTTAGATTTATATTTATTGCGAAACAAAAGTTTCGCGTTTTTTGGTTATTTCGCAAGTATTTAAGTTAAAGAGAGTGTACACATCGATTCTACTGTATTTTTTTTTATTGCGAAATCGTTTTCTGATACGAAATAAAAAATTGGAAAAATAATTAATTCTCAATAATTGTTATGTTTGGAAAAACAATCGTTTTTTAGTTCAATTTGTTAGTGTCATCCCACAAAAAATATATTCTATTTTACTACTGTATATGTTTAAAATGCAGATGATTTTCTTCCTACTCTCACCACCTCTGGCACACCTGTAGTAAATAATTATTTGTAGTTTTGTTTGACTTTTCATAACAAACGTTTAAATGGCAAAGCAATGGGTGTAATTGAGACAAAATAGTATAAAGTTTATTCGTAAACAATTGTTCTAAACTTTAACCTTAACTGCAGAAAAGTGCAGTGCGAAAGCAAAAAATAAATCTAACGAAACCTAAACAAATCATTAGTAGTTCGAGAGAGAGAAAAAACTTTGTTGCAATTCTCCGTTTGTCTATTAAATTATACAATGAAAGTATATTTGTAAATGTTGCCAGCGATAAAAAAACTTATTCAACATTTTGAATCGAGAATCGCTGCAAATTCTCTCTCTCTCTCTCTCTCTCTCTCTCTCTCTCTCTCTCTCTCTCTCTTTGCAAAGAATATTTCAAGTGTAAGTTTTGAGTTGCGTTTTGTTGAGTGAACGAACGTTAAAAGAAACAAATATTTTTTTCTTAAACATTTTTCTTCTTTGCTTTTTTTCTATTCAATTTAGTTCCTAAAAAAGGATATATATTTTTATGAAAATTCTGTGAGGCATGAAAATATTGCAGCACTTTATTTTGCAGAGCAAAAAATTTTATTTTAAATTCTATACTTTAATATATTATTCAAAAACATTCACTAAAAAGCTATCAAAACATTTTTTGTTTGATATGTAAACACGAAAACCTGGTAAGGCATCACTTATTATTGCGAAATCTTACAGAATTCATTCGGAAGTTTAAGCAATCATAGAGATGTGTTACAAAGTGTTGAATAAAAATATAAAACTTAAAATTAGCGTGAATCTAATGAATAAACATGCAAACACAGTTAAATCGAGGTAAAATTTTTGTTACTAGTTTTCTACCAAAAAAATTATAGTTTATTGAATCAGAAATCGCTATAAATAAACAAATTAGATTATGGGTTTTTTTTCTGGTGTAACATTGATTTCTTTTTCTTTTTTTTGCATTAAGAATTGGTTTGCAAGAATAAATGCGAAGTTGAAAGAGTGGGACGAAATTACTTCAATGGTATAATACTTTTTTCCAGTTAATGGCAGTACATTTCTTTAAATTATATCCATTTTCTAGCATATATATTTAGAGAATTATTGTTGAACTTTATATACATACATAAAATGTAAAATAGACCATATAAATTCATAATTCATTGCATATATAAAAATTTATTTCCCGTTTGGATAGTGGTATACTTATTTTCTCGACTGTACATTACTGTTGCACATTAGCCGAAGAAAGAAAACCAAAATCGAGTTTGCACTGCAAATCCCAGGTAATCAGCATAATTGGGGATTATGTAAATTCCGTAAACTATTTTAATATGTAGTCACAAAATTTTTTGGGTCTTATAATAGAAGTTTTACAATTATAATGAAAGTGAGAAAAGAAGATTTTTTTCGCAAATGAAAATTAAATAGGATTTAAACAAATAAAAATTTTTGTTGTTTAATACGTTTAAATATTATGGCAAAATAATTGATTTGTGTTAAGTTTTACTAAATGCTGGTTTGACTCAATTAGTTTCAATAAATATAATTGCTATTATTTAAAAATAATATCTAATCTAACTCGCAAAATGCACATACTATTTTGTGTATTTAGGGTTTTTCTGGAGTTCTCCTGATTTGTCTTAATACTCATTGGAGAATTTTTGAATGAATTTTACAGTACTCAGGACATAAATTTTATTTTTAATATCTCAAAAACATTTTCGAGAGTCATTTCTGTGAGTTCTTTTTAGTTCAAGTAAACTTTCTGAACTATACTTTCTGTAATATATAATAGAAAGCAACATTAGAATTCACTTTTCTTAAAAATATTATACCAGGAAAACAATTTCTACCCCTATTTTTCACAAAATATTTTAATCTATTCTGCTCTTGAAATTTTCGAATTTATTGAGATATTCTCAAATTATTTTTTTCGACGGTGTTTTGAAACTTTCCAATCTTTGTCTAGGATTCACAATTGTTTAGCGCACAATGTGCTCGGATTACATCTTTTCATTAAAATATTTATCAAACCATTAGTGTGTCTGCAAATAACTACTATTTGGAAACTTTTTGAGTTTTGTAATAAGGAAAGCGAATGCCTCGGAAGCCTGTAGTGACACACCAAAAACATTAATGGCTTCACTTAAGGCTTGTTTATCTCAAATTCAAACAAATTTTCTAATATTTTGATTCTATAAATAATTCAACAAAAATTTCGCCGTACAAACTTTTCCTGCACAGAGAGTATATGCAGTAAATCGCTAGGTTTCTGGTGGGAAAAAAAAAATAAACAGAAAACAATTAGTTAAGTTAGTTGTTTGTTATTGCATGTTTCAGTTGAATTTTTGTGTCTGTTTGAAAAGCAAAACACTATAAATGCAGGAAAATAGATAAAATTAAGGCATTTTAATTAAAATTTTTGTTTGCTTCAATCGTAAATATATATAATATAAAATGTTTATTTCCTAGTATTTTTTCGCGCATTTATTTGTGACATATATTTATGTTTCAACTTTTCATATTAATTATAAATTATTCTCCAAAAATTAATTAAATTTTTTAACATATACAGTAATTTTATGCGAATTCACTATTTATTTTTTGGTTCTCATAATTTAAACAAACCGTAATTTTTATTTTGGTTTTGAGAGCAATTTTCGATTGCGTTGACAATTATTTTGAGCAATAAAGCAATAAATGGCATCAAAATAAACTCGCAACTAATTTATTTTATTGTTTATTATTAGGTTGTTTTAAACCACTCACATACAAACACACACACAAATATACGATCTGTGTGTAATAAATGTTAGGATAAATGGAGTATTTTTGTTTGCTAAAACATTTTTGTGATTTACCACTGAATTTAAATCACTGGGTTCTGGAGATGACCTTAGAAATGATGGTCGATTAAAATATGTACTTCAAATACTATAAAGTAAATAAAAATAACGTGAAGTTTTGTATTGAATCAAACTGTAGAGCAATGTTTGTATTTTTTTTATTGAATTATAAGTGATTTCGGTATAACTTATATACGCCAATTCATCGACTGAATTGCCTTTTAGCTAAAAACGCACTTTACGGTAACATTTAGATTAGCGTAGTCTTATTCACCGCTAAAAGCTTTTAGCGTAACAAATATAATCGATATTAAGATTTCGGTGACTATTTAGATAAGTTTGAATCACGCGAAATATATCTACTTAAACCATTTCTGCAGATTACTTATTGATTTATCATTAAATATCAATTTTTCTGATAGATATTTATTGAACACCCTAAAAACCACATTTGGTTTGCACTAAGATTCGGTGAAAACCGATTTTAAGAATTATCCCACAAGAAAATGTAGAAATTGATAAAAAAAAATTTCTATAAACTTAACCAGATATTAGAAATCGATAAAGTTATCCGAGAAAATCGGGTAGAAATGCTAGATTTCCGATAGTGTTCCTCCAACTTTTCTTCTTTTCTATGATTTTTATTTTCAGGATATAAATAATGAATACAATTGACGTACAATACCTAATTTAAAATTATTTTGAAATTTAATTTAAAATGATAATTTGGAAAAGAAGAAGTTGGACATTAATTTTTAAGTAATATCACTTGTAACTTAGTGTGACAAACTATATAACGACAATTCCTGTACATTTTCCAGAAGTTTCATGGACATAGTGTAAAAAATATACTAGAAAAAACTGGAAAAGAATTTTAATGCATATTTATCAAACAATTTTTTTTTGGAAAAGTCTAAAATTCCTGGATTTTCCACAAAAAAACTGTACATTTGGTAACACTACTACTTGTAACATCAGTTTATTATTTATAAAAACACACAAAAAACTTAGATAAACTTAAAGTTTCTTTTGAGGTTTTGCTAGAATTTAAGATTCACCAGAATTCGATGAAAGAAAAATTGTTGTATCCACTAAAGAACACATGCGGGAATCAGTGAGCAGAGTTGCTGGAAGGTTTGGGAATAGAAAAACGTAAGTTAACGTTAACCCTAATTCAATTGTGATCAATTACTTTCCATGAGTCTGTGAGCGGAGAAAATAAATTTTATATTGAGCAGACCGTTACCAACTTTTTTATGCTAAAAGAATTTTTTCGAGAATTTCGCAATTTTATGGATAAGCTTTTTGTTATCCAAGTTTTGCGCAAATAACAAACATGATTTGAACTTTGATATTAAATTAGATTAAATGGACATTGCTATTGGAAATAATAAATAAGTAAAGTAAAAGTTTAAGTTGATATTTCATTGATATTTCACAAAAAATTTCAAACTAAAATATAAGCACTCAATTATTTGATGGCAATTTAACACCTACTTTGCGCATATTTCGAATTGTTTTGCTACTTAGCCCTAAAAGCGCACTCGATTTCTATTTCTGTAAAGTATAATACGATTCGTTGAGTGGGGTTTTATCATTTTGTAATATAAATAGGCTCGCCGTGACTTATTATAAAAAAACAGCAATAAAAAGGATCATTCGTTTTAAAATGTCTTGACTGCTATTTTTTTCTGGAAATTTTTTCGAGGAAAAACACGAGCCTATCTGTATTTTAAGTATAATTTATAGTAAGATAAAAGAGAGTTGAGTATACTTTCTGGCAAAAAATCGAATAAAAATAAAAGTAATACGGAAAAACTCGAACCAATAATAATATCAAAAATCTTTTCACGATAATAATGTATAAAATCTAGATATAGAAATGATACTAAAGCTGATACTTTGATAACATCTTTTTAGAATATTTTTCGCGTTTAGAATAAGACTATTACTATTAACCTTTGCAGCAATATTGTCATAGTAATAGCTCCAGTTCTTAGAAATATCGTAAGTTATAGATCCACTATTAAACATGAAATATGAAACACAAGACTCTCTCTCACAAGGAATTAGTCAATACTTGGGATCGCAAAGTTTGCACAATCCTATTAATAAATAAGTTTTATTAGATTAGTAGTCTAAATATAAAAACGTGATTCAAAACTGTTCGCAAAATCGGTTTAATGTCATTGATATTATCATGAAAAAATTTGTTTACAGATGTTTGAACGTCTCGCGAATCCCACTCATCATCTCTACTTATACTGCAAATTAACATAGTTTCACATTTACAGTATCATACATTCCGAGCACGCTTTCACGATCTTTCGCAATAGATTTAAAACAGAAGTTTTTAATAGCATCATAATCTATTTTGAAAACAATGGGAGACAGAGACAACGACAGAGTTTTTTTTAATACAGTTAGGAAGCGAGTGATTCTAATAATAACCGCGTCTTTTTTCAATGATTGATTACTGCTGTCTTTGAAATATGAATTTTTTAAATTATAGTTTTCACTATTATTTATTATATGCGATATGATAAAAAGATATTCAATAAAAAAACTTTTACTGATTCAAAAATTAAAACATATTTTTGAAAATAGTTGCCAAAATTTGTAACTGTAAATTTGCCTATTTTTGAAAAGTTTTCTCATTTATTTATATTTGGAAGATATTTACTAGGCTTTATTTATTTATATTCATAATAGGGATTATAATTATTTTTATAATTATAATCCCTATTATGAATATATTTATTGTACAACAAAAATAATGTCAAATCTCAAATTTATTTATTTAGTTTAAAATTGTTTATTTTAAATATCATAATCAAAATACAGTAACAGTAAGTTGAAAATATACTCTCGTTTCCAGCTATTCATCCCACTTTACTGAAAATGATTTTAACCAATTTTACGATATTTTCGTAGTTTTAAGAATTGCCGTAATCTTGTTTATTTGGGTTTTATAACTGTTTACCATATTTGAGCCCTTAAATCCGAAAAGAAAAAAAACCACAGCGTTTTAACATATAACCAATTAAGGACTATTCGCTTCATTACCCATCCATTTATGTTGATAAGAAAATTATACCCGAGTAATGCCAATTTTAAAGCTAAACCTGCTTCGAACTCAATTCTGTTTAGTGAATTCTTCACTTAACTTTTAGCAATAAACACAATGCGTTAACATTACGCAGTTTACACATTAAATATATAGCACTGCGCTATAAAATGTGACCACAGTTTTAACTAAATTGGCACTTTATTCAGTTTAGTTGACTCACACTGAAAATACATTCTCGGCTAAATAAAGGTTATATTACACGATTTGTAAATCGGGCTAATACTTAATTACTAAGCTTTTTTGTTAACAAATTACTGTATATTTATAATATTTGATTAGATTAGAGTAACACAATTATAATTATATTTTCATAATAACTTAATTTGTATATACTTTTCTTTTTACAAGAAGTAACGTCATTACACCCAAGTTGGGTCGTTTTGACAGCATTTTTAATTTCGAATTTCTTTTTTTGTAAATATTTTTTATTATAATACCGAATATTGGTCCGAAACTTAATACTATTTAACACTTACTACGCACTCCCGGACATGTCAAATCTAATAGCTCGACTCTATTCAAACTCTATTTTAGCGATAAACTGAAACAACAATATTCCAAGGAAAGCTCGAAAAAAGTTGTCACCCGCTAAAAAACAAAATTAAAGATTCCTATCGAATGAGAAAAAACCTCTCGAAAATTTAATGAAATTCAATGTGTAAATATATAACGCCTTGACTCTCGACACTAATGTCTTGTGACACGCGTTGATGACATAAGCTTATTCGACTAGACATTAAAACTGTTTACAACAACAGAAGCCTTTGAATTATACATATGAGAATTTTTCATAACCAAATAAAAGTAAAGTGATCTCAAGCGGTGAATTTAGCAAAAATCTAATTTTATTTTATGTCAACTTTTTTTGGGGTCTATTACCGTTGACGAAACAAAATGTAAAATCCAAAGAAGTGCTGAAACCTTGTAAAAATTTGACTGTTGCAACATCAATGTATACAACTTAGTTAACATAATAGCGGTTTTGTTTTAGATTAAATCTATTTCGCAAGTTTACGTCACAGAATACACATTTCGAAACTATTTAATAACTTTTTTTAATGGCATAAAAGCGTACACAATTTAAACAAAAGCTTGCGTTTTATTGAAAAAATATTTTGTTTTCTTGTTTTTAAATTTCTTTTTAACTCCTTCTTTTGAATTTATTTATAACGGTTTTTTTAATCGAATTTTTATCTGAAAAACACTATTATATTGGCATTCATTTTTCAATCGAAGACACTTTTATTATATTTAGAGTAAAAAAAATATCCTCTCCGATCGGAAATGTCTAGGAAAATAATTTCATGCATAGAATACTGTTGAGCTTCGAAAAAAAACCTTGAAGAAAATAATTTGAAAAAAATTTGTAGTCAAAAATAAAAATTCTTTTCAATGCCACGCGAATAAGCGATTTATTGACAACAACTTTGGTCCGCATAATGGAAAGGAGATTGAAAGATGAAATAAAAAAAAATAAAAAACTCTAGACACAAAATTTTAAAAGAAAATTTACTTTTTTTGGAAGTAAAGGCGAAAAACCTACTAAAAATGATGTTAAATACTGTGAGTAACAGTAAATTTTATTATATCAACTGTTGCTTAATCTTTTAAAATAACTTTATTTTATTTGAAATAAAGGTTTAATAAAGACATTTGTCGAACAATTTAATCCAAATCGATTATATAAGCATACAAGCAAATACACTCTGAAGAATTCACTCTTACCATTAAATTGTTGGCCAAAAAATTCATTGCTGGAAAGTTTGATTAAAGTTCCAAGAAATAACTTAGTTTCGTTAAAATTTAAAAAAAATAAAGATTTTCATTTTGAAGTTAGTTGTTAGCGGAGATGTTTGGTAACAACGGTTTCAACAATAGATTTCTATCTGTGTAAACACAAAACTTATTTATTTATCTCATAGAACCTTATTATACTGGTATTTCTCGATTTGTTTGTCTATTTAGTAAATAAGTTAAAGTTAACGTTCATTCATACGTTTGAAACTTTGGCTTAAACTTATTCGCATATTTAAAGATTTTTTGAGAATAAATATCCGCTCTTTAATAATAACTAAAGAACGGATTTTAACAAAA
>JAQIVF010000521.1:0-21399 GCA_034698365.1 Steganacarus magnus
AAATCGAAACACTCTGAGTGTCTGGCTCTAAATATATGTAAACTGTAAAGTTTACTTAATGTTGTAAAATTAAAAAAATTATAATTTTTATAATTATAATCCCTATTATAAATATGTTTATTGTACAACAAAAATAATGTCAATTCTTAAATTGTTTAAGTTAATGTTAGAAAAATTAATTTAGGACAAAATTTATTTCTATAGCATCTAAACTTTTAACATATAGCATATAACTTTTACCAAAAATATAACATAAAATCAAAAATTTCTAAAAATTTTACAATACATTAATTGATTCGGTAAATTCAAAATTACGCTACGAATGCATTTCAAGAATAAAACTAAGCTACAAAATTTTACCTAATATTATTTCATTAATGGTTCTCAAATAACTCATTATCTAATAAATACTCTAAAAATAATTTTTATTTTTAGTCGGTTTAGTACAGTATTTTCTTTAAAAAAATATAGATTTAAAATAAATTTTAAATTTATATTGTCTCTAGAAAATGCTTAGCGACTAAAAAAATTAGCAAAATTATTTTAGAATACAAGGAAAAATTAGAAGTCATACTATAAATAATTTTTTATTTTTTACCAGTTTTTTTTTCTCGAAATAATGCAAGTTCATGTGAGCACTAGCGTTCAAATACTGTACTTTTATTAGATATTATACTAAGCCTTAATTGAAAAAAAGTGAAAACACTTATAAAGATAAAACAAGATATAACACTTGCGCTAAATTAAAAATAAAATGTGTCCGAAAGTGTGATTAAACTGTTAAGTTATTTCTATCTCTATCACACTAATATCGTGCTAGTTTTTTTTTCTCCTAAACGAGAGTAATGTCTCGCTAAATCGCATCTCTATGTTTAGAAAAACGCACACTAAACTAACTTCGATGCAAATATCAATGATAGTATTTTCGCTTAGAAAATAAAACACGTATTACTTGCCTATAACAGAGACAGACCATTAATATCGGTGGCGATCATCAGACGTAAAATTTAAAACAAGAAACACACTATTTTTTTGGCGAAAACCTATTTTGTAAAGTTGTCGGCGGTTCGGTTTAACCGCGGTTAAAACCAACAACTTTGTCAAATGAGCGGTTTCGCTTTCATTAATTTTCAAGGTTAAATCCACGGTTAAAACGCAAAACCGCCAATTGCAGAAAACATACAAAAATAGCTAAATTTCTCAAGAATAAATATGTAAATAAGTATAATTAACTCTTTTTCAACTTTTTGAAAAACTTTCAAATAAGAATATTTATTTATTTATAATCCAAATAAATTTCAATTCGTCTAAAGTAGTTTATAAGATTAAAATTTTCTGAAAAATTTATGTATTTTTGTATATTAGAGAGTTTTAAGCAATAATTTATCAGCTGGCGGTTTGGCGTTTTAAACCGCGGTTTAGCGGTTCGGTTATTTTTTTTTAAAAAATTTTAGCGGTTCGGGTCGGTTAGATAAGTGTCAAATCGTCGACAACTTTACTATTTTGTTTTGAGGCGCAATGACGGACGAGTTTTGTCGCTGCTTAAAACGATTTTTGAGTTTGATTGCCAAAAGAGCACTTTTTAAGCACTTTTCAGAAAAAAAAGGATAACATTATACTTCCTATAATAGTTTATTACCAGTTAAAAAAATGTATAAAAGTTTTATCTGCGTACGGAATCTTAATATCGCGATGAGAGTTACACACTAATTTGCGCCACAGTTTTTGCTGATTTCCATCACATTAATTGTCGGATATATAAACAGTTCGCATTTCACTCAACCAAATCATTCAGTTCTAGCTTTTTCACTTCTTCATTGAACTGCTTCTTGTGAATCATCATCATTAGCTTTCGTTTAAGCTTCTCTTATTTATTAATTATATTTATTCAGTTAAATACTGTATATAAGTATTTCTTTCATATTATAGTAAAAATGTTTCAAGTAAGTGCTAATAAATTACTTTATACAATTAATTGAATTGTTCACCACATTTTTTTGTTTATACCACTAGCTGTTAATCGTCTCATTATTTGTTGTCTACTGTAACGGCGGTGCGCTCTCCGGTGGATATGGTGGTGGATATGGCGGTGGATATGGCGGAGGTCTCGCTGCCGGCGGTGGTGGAGCAGCGGGATTGGGTTATGGTTTAGGGTCGGGACTGCGCTACGGTTTAGGCAATGGTATATCGAATGGTTATGGAAATGGTTTGGGCAACGGTCTAGCGTTCGGCAATGGTTTGGCACTGGGTAATGGTTTCTCGTTGGGTAACGGTTTAGGAAATGGCTTAGCATTAGGCAATGGTTTTGGATTCGGAAATGGTGTCGGATTAGGGTTCAATGGATTAGG
Organism: Steganacarus magnus; assembly: GCA_034698365.1. Classification (NCBI taxonomy): domain Eukaryota; kingdom Metazoa; phylum Arthropoda; class Arachnida; order Sarcoptiformes; family Steganacaridae; genus Steganacarus; species Steganacarus magnus. The sequence continues at coordinate 2,349 of JAQIVF010000521.1, forward strand.
TGGCGGTGCAGTCGCCGCTCCATTAGCACCTGCAGCTCCAATCGCTGTTTCGCCATCGTTTCCAGTTAACGCTGCCATTCAATCGCTACGCACTGTCGAAGTTCGTCCACTAGTTTTGCCGCAAGAACCAGTTCAGCCACAAATAATTGAGGTCGAACCGCAAGAAATCCCGGTTCAGATTCTATTCCGATCCGCCGCCAGTCCAGTATTCGTTCAACAAATCCACACACCGGGTGCTCCATCTCAAGTGGAGGCCACACAATCCGAAGAAGAGCCACAACGCGTTATTCACGAAGTTTTGCGACCAGTCATTCAAGAAGTTCGAGAAGTGATCCAACCGTTCCGTCGCGTCACTCAAGAAGTGAGACCAGTTCTCGAAGAAGTGCACACAGTTGTGGCGAAGGGAGAGGGAAGAGTACGTCCGGCATATCCAGTAGTGCCAGCAGCACCAGTGGCTGTGGGCGGACCAGCCATCTCGATCGACGCGCCAGCGCAGGCTGATGTGGTGTCCTCTGGTCCACTATTGTCCGCTCGCGTGCCATACGCTAAAGCTAGAGCCGCAAAGGCAGCCAAAGCGTAAAAACAATTTAACGCACGATCTAAGTTCAAAGTTTAAAATTAAACTCTTAATCTCAGTTTACTGCCTTGTCTTTATATACACTTTCGCAGTTTATGTAAACGCTATTCAATATTTAAATCACAAATTTACATTTTTACATCTAAATAATTATAAAAACTGAAAAAAATGAATAAATTACACTAAAAACCTTTTATAAAAAATAAAACTCATAAAATATTAGTTTAGAATTTAATCATTGTATGAAAATGTTTCAATAACAATGCATATAAATTACCTGCCAAATAATAAAGTCAAAGTAATATTTAAATTCGTTTTTCAACTATTTTAAAAAAACACTTTATATATTCTATATCTATTCATTAAATTTAACAAAGTTAGCTAATAAAATTTATTTAATTAACCATATATATTTATAATTTTTATAAATATACAACAAACTGTAAATCAAATATTTTATTATTAAGATGTTTATTCTGAATTTTTTTCTCCTAAATTAGTTTGGAGAAATAGTAAATAGTGAATTTAGAATAGCGATTTAAATAATCAATTTAAAACGTTAACAGTGGTTTTAGTTTTTTTTTTGCTTAAAATACAATGTTTCAGTGATTTCATTAAAAATGTAACTTAAAAATATATATATATATTATCAATTAATTAAACGTATTTGAAACATTTTACTAAATAAAATGAACTTTTACTGAGTAATTATTAATTACATCAAATTAAAGTAATTTAATAAAAAATTAAAAAATAAAAACATTTTTACACCAGTTGTTTTCAACTTTTAAGAAATTTTAAATTATAAAAAAAATCTTTTTTGTTTTTTTTTTGAAAAATAAAAAAATATATATACACGAAAAATAATAATGATAAACAACAACATACGCTTAAATTAAATATTTTTGCTCATTAATTATAAGCGGCAAATCAAACTCCAAATCGGTAGCGAACGGAATGTCGAGCTCACAGTGCACATAGTACTCGACTGTGATGATCCGAAGCATTGTCGGAAAGAGCGGGAGCTTTGCGGGCACTTTAAGCGCAAACGTCTCGTGCATTATCATTCCCGGTTTGGCGTCATTGCCGTCCACTTCGCCCAGTATTTCGATGTCGTGTTTCGGTTTTCCGTGACCGTTATACGTGATACGCTTGACGAGTGTGAATCGCGGTCGCACTGTCTTGTTTGAACTGTTTTCGATGTAGCTTTTCACCGGTACTGATGAGCCTAGAAAATTGTGTGTACGTATTTTATGTTAGCTTTTGTGTTGTTCACAAACTAACATGTATTTTAACTGTTAGTTGTTATTATTATTATTATTATTATTATTCATTATTGCTACCGAATGAGTGGCCCATTCGTTCGATTGTTGCGCCAAATTTTATAGTTTGTCGCGAGAAACACGTGAAATAGCCAAACGTTTTCCTCCTGTGATCCGATACTTTGCGCTGAAATTTAATAAAATACTTGTTACATAAAAACAACACAAAAAACAATAATTATTGTAACCGGGAAGAGCTTAATCAAAAAACAACTAAAGTTCAATTAAAGGGCAGGTAAAAATAATAATAATTGATAATAAACTATATAATTTAGGATTCATCACTTAAAAATCAGTGATGCATTTATTAACTTTACTTTAATTCGCATCAATATAAGCGGTGGTGACATCTTAGCACAAAACATTGAAGCACAGCAGCTATACTGCCTTGTTTTGAATTCAGTAAAAGAAAAATATACAGAGAAAGAATAATTTATACATAATACTCATTTCATTATAAATTATAAAACACGCTTAAAGCCACAACAATTTAATGGAAAACATTAACTGTGTGGACAATTGCTGGACAAAAATAGACAATAAATGCGTAAAAATACACAAAAATACTATGACTTACGCGTAACAATGCTTGATTATCGACACGAACTGGCGCTTCAAATAATATTTCTAAATTTCGCTTCTCGTTAATACGCTGTAATTCACCACTGTTTTCACATATTTCCGCTTTAAACTGATACTTAATCGAGCCATATTTACCCTTAAAAGTGCACGGATATTTGCTATATTCTCTAAAAACCATTTATGATACAAAAAAAATAATTAACTATTTCACTATTTTTGTGAATTCAAAATATTCTGTTCATATTCTATATATAGTACTACGAGAGCCACTTACGATGGATCCAAGTATAATGTGAATGGTAAACTAAACTGACCATCTTTTATCGTTCTTTTGTCTGTTTTCACTAAATAAATAAGTACACCGTATATTATTTTTAATATAATAATGTAATAATAAAATGAAATAAATGAATGAATGAATGAATGATTTTTTACGAAATATGAGTTTAGTGCCCAAATCTTGTCTATCGATAATATTCTGTATCTCGGTTTTCCTCTCGTTTCCGTTGCCGACACTTCTCTCCTCATTCCAGTAAATGTTCGCATTGGCGACAAACTTAATCTCGATCTGTTTGTCTAAATCGAGTTCGCCGTCCAGAGTGATGTCACACCTGCAGTGAACACGATCGCCAGGCCTGTACACTCGTTCGGCGACATCGCAATTCAGTTGTTTCTCGTACGTCGGGTCTAACTTTAGTTTGAAATGTTTTATCGTAAATTTTTCCATTTTATTACTAATTATTTTGTTATTCGAAAACATAACAACACACAAATAATCTACGCTTTATTTATTTATATGAACATATAGCAGCAGAGCACAGACACCACAACAGATACAGAAATGAATTCTAAAATATTTTTTTTATTAAAAAAACGAGTACTAAATTGAATTGAAGGTCTTTTTCCTCGCGAAAAAATGTTTTATTTGAGAAAAACCGGTTTAACAGTTGTTCAATAATTATACTGTATTTACTATATGTTATTTTTCATGTGCGAGTTTGTTGCAAAAAGTACTACAGCTGAAGTAAAACGCGTAAATGTGTTTCAAGGCTTATGTAATTTATATATTTTTATTACATTAAATCTTAAGGGTTAAATATATAAAATATTATATAAATATATATTATTTACTTTCAATTTTCAATGTTTCTTTAATTAACTTTAATCATTTTAACTGTAAAAAAACAACTCTTTTTCCTAATAATCTTGAAAAAATCACATGTTAATTGTACTTATCTTACTTGTTAATGCTTGCTTTTGAGTGCAAAACTTTACTATTCTAGCCTTCGAAATCCTTTTTACACACACTATTTACTTTCTTTTACTCTAATCTACGTAATAAATTTTAAAAAACATATAATAATTTTTTTTAGTTCATTGCTGAACAAGTAATTAAATTTCAGTGTTAGTAACGCGTGATTGAGTCTTGGGATGAGTTTATTTTGTGAAAACTAAGTAAAACAATGTACGTAATAGAGTGTCACCAAAAAATATATTGCAACCTAAACACAGCATAAATGCATAAAAAATTCAACCTATTTATGATGTTAGTAATGATTTGCAAAAATGTTGTTGTCTTTGAAGTCCTTAATAAGTGAAGTGCGTATGAATTTATGAATTTTTTAATGATTACCAAATTAATTTTGAAACGAGCTATGCTGAGAGTTATACGCGCAGTATTTGATGTTTTCAAAGCTAATTTTTTGCAAATATTTTTATTTATTTTTTAAAATACAATAAATCAGACCTGTCTTTGTCTGTTATTTTTTTAGAAGCATTTAATTTTTCATTAAGAAAATAAAAAAAAACCAATTAAATTAAAGTTTACATTTTTAAAAAAAATATTCTTTGAAAACGCAAACACAAAAAAATTATTTAATTACAAAAATATAAATGTACATATAATATATGACTGGGTATTACATCGAAAAATTAAATTGATATGAATTCAATTCAGCAGAATAATAGGTAATTGAAATGAAATATCAAAATCAAATGGCAGGTCTAATTCGGCGACAATATAGTACTTGATCGTAATCAAGTGACACCGTCCGCACAGCACTGGCAAATTTTTCGGTATCTCAATAAAAGCGCGGTCAATGACCGACGCATTCGGGCCAATATCGTCGCACTTAACAATACCGAAATCGTTTGTCCTCCGCTTTTCTCTTCCCTGAGCGTTGAATATGATCAGCTGTCGGAGAGTGAATCGCGGTGTGACTGTCTTTCTACTTCGATTGATTACCACGTACTCTACTGGTACAGTTGAGCCTAACAACACATTACAGTACAGTATAGTTAACAGTAAGTATACTGTAGTTATTAAAGTATAATTTTTTTACTCAATTATTTGAATTGCATACCCAATTGTTGTCCAGCTTTTCTAATATAAGCGTTAAATTTAATTTTCTGCGTCGGGCACAGACACATCACATTCACTGTTCTTTGCTGACAATCGGTTACTTTTTTCTGAATTCAGAATTAATAATTAGCATCATTAAAGAATAAATACCAGTGCAAAACAGTGTTATGCATTTTGATACTAACATTGATCAGAGTTGAGTCTTCTGTATCTTCGGTGACCGGTGATTCAAATTTAAACTCGATTTTTCGCTGCGAACACATTGTCTGCCAGTCCTGGGACTTAATCCTCACTTCGACACTCCATCTCACGTGACCCCACTCGTCAGTGAAAGTGGTTGGAAGTGTTCGAAATATTCTATAAAAAGTTTTGGTATGAAAAATCACTTATAAATCACTGTATTCGAAATTTCAGTATAAATTATAATTTTACCTTTGCTTTAATTCATAATAAAACGGCAGTCTATACTTTCCTGGCTTAACAAACCGTTCTCTATGGAACACTAATAATAATAATGGCAAGTGAAAAAAATAGCAATTACTACTACACCAACCAATCATTCAATTCATAACAACAATCAATTTCTATTTCCACAATCTTACCATAAATCTGACTACTTTCGGGCGCAATAAATTCCTTGCGATCCTTGATTTGTTTATACTGGTTGCAGCCGTCAACAATGAGTTCGTCGTGAAACGACACATGGGCCACACCGCGCAACCGCAGCTCTAAACTGTCGAGATCGAACTGGCCAGTGTAGACCGTCACAGTTACCGCACCGGACAGTATATCGCCCGGTCTGTGCACTTCATTTTGGTGATCTAGTTCTAGTTGAACGCTTGTCAATTTTTCATCCATTTTTTTCTTTCACTTATAATTAAAATTGTTTTTGGTGTACAGTATTTATTTCTGTGTAATAAAAGTCTTACAAAGCTGCTACAACAACACACCACAACAGACTTTAGTCTTCAATCATCATAGTATTTCACTACTTTGTTGTTGACTTATTTAAATTTTTCTTTTAAAAATATTTCGATAATCACACTTTAATTATTCAAATAAAAAATATTATAGACACAAATATTAACACAATTTATTAGATAATAATAAAACTATCATAGTAAATATGCATTATTCACATTCAAATGTTTTCAATACAAATAATAATATGTATAAATACAACGCAATAACAAAACTGCTGCACACAATACTTCCAGCAAATGTTGTGTACAACAATTTTTTTTCAACAAATTGATATAAAAAGCTGTTCTGTGGTAGTGAAGGACTTTTCTTGAAATGAGTAGTTTTAGTTAAAAAAAATCGCAATTCCAGTATTATTTAATGTCATAATAAAGTATACATGTAAAGTAATGCTTAGTGTTGTTATACAGTTCTCTCTCTCTCTCTCTCTCTCTCTCTCTCTCTCTCTCTCTCTCACACACACACACACACACACACACATTCACATCTCATACAGCTTTTCAAGTTTAACACACTTCTCAATTCTCAACCCTTAAGTATATTTGTGATGAAAACAAGATTTCAAGGTCTTAAACCGTCAAATATCTGTGTCGTCGGCTATTTGTTAAAAATACTTTGAATTGACAATTTGAAAATGATTTTGGCGTAAAATTTAAATGTTTGTTTATTTTAGTTTTTTGTTTATTTATATTGTTCGACATTTATACTGTTACCAGAAAATTATTGAAATATATGTTAAAATCTATATAAATTTCTTAGATTTAAAAATTAAACTCAAAAATGGAAGGAATAAGCATTATATTTTAATTTAAGGAAACAGAACTAAAACTACTACTTTTTTCACAACAATTTTGGCCTTGAAATACTTAGTCATTCTGGTTTAATAATAATAATAATAATAATAATAAAAGAGAAGCAAAGTTTTATGTGTGTAAGTGTGTGAGTGTGTGGTAATATGAGAAACAAATAATTATTTATTTAGTGTTGTTGTTGTTATGTCACAATTTTAAATGACCCAAAAAAATAAATGAAAATAATTATTATTATCAACTTTTCAAATCATCTGTCATTCATTAAAAGTTTACAAAAAAGAATTGTTTTTAAAGAAAAACAATTAACAAAAAACACTGAACAAAGTAAGTCAAGAAATGTATATTTATTAATTCATTGTAATGACAAAATTAGAAAAAAATAATAAAAAAAACATTTATTTAAAGTGTTTAAAAAGCATTCATTTTTTAGAGTGCAACTCCAAAATAAACACATTGTAGAGTTTTACGGTAATTACCAAATACCGTTGGAACGACCGCCGGGCGGATTAATCACTCTGATCCCGGGCTTGTTTGGCTTATTATCGTCGAATTGAGCGCCATTCAAATTAAACGACGAGTCTTGTAGGTTTCTGACGCCACTCTTTGTTGGCGCTCCACAATGGAATTGTGGCACATCTGTCGTCGTCGTCGCCAACGGCTGCTGCAGAGCACACAAATAACACAAAAGCAATTATGTTTTTTTTTACTCTTTATAATTATAGAATTATAAAACAACAATAACAATGACCCTCAAAATTAATCAATCATCTGCATTAAATATTTGCGTAAAAACAATAAAATGTTTTATTTTAAATAAAATTTTATTTCTTACTGTTTGAACTGCCACTAAAATCTGACACTACAGTAATCTCAAAATCAATATATATTAATGTTAGTATTAGCGTTTCGCTTACCTTTTCATCCTTAGCTGCAGCGCCTTTTGAATCAAACGACGACTGCTTTGTTTCATCAGTGGCCGATACAGTAGTTGTAGATTGCATTATTATTTCTGGTGTGTCTGTTGATGATGCTGTTGACGATAATGGTATTTCGCTGTTACTTTGCTGCTGCATTGAGTGATGAGAGGCGACGCTATTCATAGACGACATCCGCTTCACAATATTGAATATTGAACTTGATTCTCGACGCGCATGTATACTACGCTTTTCCGTTGTTGGCGAGCGACTAAACAAACTGTCGGCAGAAGTGACGCGCACAGCGGTTTTAGGCACAGATGACAGACCCCCCGCCAGTGTTGTTGTTTTGTTGCTGCAGCAGTAGTCATAATTGCTGTTATCCGAAATAATAATAATGTCAAATAGCGCTGATGTCGATCTGCTTATTGGTGCTGCAGCAGCTTTTGTTGTGTTGTTAGTGTAATAGTTGTTTGGTGCTGCTTTGCTAATGTCTAAATAATAATTAGAGCGCGACAACGTATTTAAAAATATACTTCCGGACATTGTTTAGATTATACGCTTGCGTAATAATTAGTTGTGTTTATTATTTATTACTTTTGACAAAATAAACAGTATCTCAAAAAGAGATACAGATCATCTCAAGTATATATATATATATTTATTTGCATTTCAGTCAAAATTTATTAGCTATTAATTTATAATTTAATTTCGAAGCTATTTATAGTTTAGAAGCGAGCAATTTTTATATAAAATGCGTGCAACATTTATTGAGTTTTAAATTCTGGTTTTTTGAAGAAAAAAAAATATTTTTCAACTTTCGTATGATATCACGCAATGTAGAAATTCGTGACAAATCAGAGACAGATGTATACAACTTTTTATAAGCTCACTTTGAAGAAATGTGAGCTAATGGTTTTGGGATGTTCGTGTGTATGTCCGCACATTTTATGATTAATAAAACGGCTATTGAATTATGCTTTGTAACGGCAAAAAGTCGGAAAATTTCTGCAACTAAAAAATTAAACAAAGTGTGAGTGGTGTGAGTGTCAGTATGAATGTTGCGTTCTTGTTTTTAATTACTGTTGCACGCATTAATATTATTATAATAGACATTTATTGTGTGCTTCCTTGCTTAAACTATTAAAGGCAAAACACGATTATGTATTAATACGTTTTAATTTAATGCCATGATTAACAATTAATTATTACTCATTTGCCTTAACAACTCGTTTAACAGCATATTTGCCAAAAAAAAACTTTTTTTGAGTTTCTGTAGTGAATCAGTTAGAACTTAGTAGTCTTTAGATATTCGGTTTAGATTAGGTTTAATAAAATTTTTCACTAAAGAATCATGTGATAAGTAAATCACTCGAAAAAAATATCTGGTTATATAGCACGAAACAGAATGAGAAAGTAATTTATTCATTAAACATATAACTGTTTGTTAATTAATCGCCATTTAGTATCATATATATATATATATATATACAGTGTGTTCAGAAAGGAACGCAAATAGGCTGCACGTTTATTGGTTAATTTGAAAAATTGCGCATTACAGGCGAATACACTTATACAATATGCCATATGTGTTACTCTTTTAAGCAATAAAACTTAAATTGTGCATAACTTGCGTTTTACTATTCCTTAAGAATGACACTTATTCAGTGTTTTCACTGTAAGTAGTATTTTTTAAAATCTAAATTTTTAATTGGTTGTTATGAGAGGCGCTACTTGCGTTACTTTCTGAACGCTCTGTATATATATAAAAGCTTCTGATGACATTTAACCATTTTATTTATTTATGGTTGAATTTATACTTGCGAATTAACCTGATATAATCAGGTGGTTATTTAATTAAATTTTTTGAGAAATAAATTATGATAATCCTAATTTTACTAGTGATGAGAAAGGAAAGGAAGTTTAAGACTTAACGACTTTTTTATATGTTTTTTAAGTTAACGTAATATGAGTACGAATCATTTTAAAATAGCACAATTAAGCGCAATATGTTAAGTCTTATAAAGTCGTATTTGGCTTGTTAGGTCTTAAAAAAATAGTTAACGCATTTTTTGTGAAAATAGTTTTTCTTTAAGCAAACTTACGCTATAAATGAAAATTTTACCTTTTGTAAAAAATTATAAAATTTATCAGAAACTCGAAGTTTACAATATAGTTTGTCGTAATATAAATCATATATTTTCTAAAACAGATTAAAATTTACTAAAATGAATTTTAATTGCTACTTTTAAAAGTAATTTTAACTTATTGTAAATTCATTTAAAAAAATAGTAAATACAATAATAAATCTCTTATAGTGTCATTTTAAAAATATTTATCTCACATTTTTAAAAAAGTAGAGCTTATGAATTTGACACTGTCCATCCATCTGTCTGTCCGTCTGTCCGTCCGACTGTCCATAAGTCCGCAGCCCTCATAAGATTTCACCGAATACTGGTGATTTGAGTCGGGAATTTCGAAAATAGCAAATACTCGTGAGCGTTGACTCTTCTGTCAGCATTTGGGTGACACAATGGAACTCTGACTGAAACGTTTGTTCATAATGGTGGAGACATTTATACTTTGGGGCATTTCAAGGTTAGGGTTTTCAATAACACGCGATACTTAAGCTCAATGTTCTAATCCTCTGTTAGCGTTTCTCCACTATTTGGTAAAAAAATGAATCTTTTAAACAAGTAACTACAAATGTCATACCATTAGATGGCTATACGCCTATCAAGGAGATGAAGGCAAGTGCTTGCACAGAGAATCAGTTTGTTTGGATTAAAACCATAATTCTCTGATTTAATATCGATATATTCCACGACGACTGCTCTGTATGTTCGAAGAACAAGAAATTGAGACATGCAATTCATGTGGCAAAGTAAAAGAATTAAGTTATTAAACTGGTTTCGAACATTTATGTATATAAAGAAAGTGATAGCTTTAAGGAAGAGTCAGTGCATCGTAAGGATAGACAATATTTTGAGAGCTAGAGTTAAGCGCAAGTAGTATTATTATTTTGTCAATCAATGAATTGTTGTTATTGGTTATTAAACTAATTATGATATAAAAATAATAATTTTCTGTCACCTTTTTAGTCAGTCTTGTCGCAACATATGCACATATGTAATGGTGTCCAAGACTGACCAAAAGGTGGCGGAAGATAATTATTTTCATATCGTAATTATTGTCAGAGAATTATAACTGATTGCCTATGATTGGCTTAAATTTTTATTCTCAATGCACTGAAGTCTATACACTAAAATTTTGTCCTTACGATGCACTGACTCTAAAAGCTCTTTCAGAGTGTGTGCATTTGTTTACTCGCATTTGTATAAAACATCACAAAGACAACTCGTTGATTTGTGCAAGGTTTGTTGAACAAATATTGGTGTTGCGTGTTAAATATAAGAAAGTTATTTATGGAGAACTGTATCAATTGGATGTTATTGCTATTAGCATTGCTAAGGCTATTAATTAGTTTATAAAATTTGTATGAATAAATAAATCATTTATATTTATAATCTTTAAAATATTGAGCTAATAAAAAATTTTGGTTTATATAATCTTATTTTATCAAAACACTGACAAAATAAATTCATTAATAAAATATGTTTTGTTAAGAAAGAGTGAGGTGTCTATAAATGTGTCTTTCTTGTTTAGGTATTATATAAGGTCTTATTTTGATGTTTTTTTCTGTATTGGTGTCCAATTCAATCCATAATTGCACCTTTCAATTGCTCGCGAATGTTTTTGACGTGTATTTTGCCCAACTGTATCACCGAAAAAATCGATCCATAATTTCAGTGGTCGCTCTTTAACGCAATCGATTTTACGCAACACTCCATTTGCGCCGTTGACCAAACCATCCTCAATATCGATGTTATTCGTAACCATATATAGTGTTCCTTCTTTTAATATAAGTGTAGTTGGCAATCCATATGTTTTAGTGCTAGCAAATTCAGATACTTTTCTTAGTGCATAGGTTTTAACTTGTCCGCTAACATGTCATTCAGCAATATCGTCTGGTACGCTAATGTATTCAATGTTTCTATTTCTGCTAAGTGCAATGTTGTTATACGCTTCAACATCAGCGTTTGTTTTATATAAACGTATCGCATCTGATGGAGGATTAAGATTATTGAGCTTGATTTCTCTGATTTTGAATAATAACAGATCTTGGACTGAGCAATCACCAACGGCTAGATTATTAAGTGCTTGAGCGAATAGTTTCTCGTCCTTTTGAAGCATTATTTCTGTCAACTCGTATGCTTTGAAAAGATTCCATAATCTATTATCAAATAATGTGCCATATGTTGATCGATAGTTTACTTGAAACACAAACCTGTCCTTAACGGGACGAAGTTGATGAAAATCGCCAAAACATATCACAGATATACAGTCTGACCCCGATTATGGCAACTCGTCGGTTGGCTTATTAAATTTAAATTTAAAATAAGCTTTTTCACTTTTTAAAAGAACTGAATGGCTCATCTTTTATTTTATCATGATAATGCTACAATTAATACATAGTATTGACTCGGAACCATCTGAACTTCACTTTTAACTAAAATGTGAATGTTTGGTGCATATGGGAAGATAGTTTCTTATTAGAGTAAGCATGTGAAGGGTAAAAAGTCATAAAATCTTGCCATAATTAAGGTACAGTTTAAAATATTGGTGCTCATATTATAATTTGCTATAAACAAGGAATTTCTATAAAACGAGTTGCCATAATCCGAACATTTTAGCAATATAAACATAGCAAAAATTTCTGTGCATCAGAATTTCATTGCCATAATCGAATTTTTCTATAATCCGAGGTGCAATAATCGGGGTCAGACTGTACCTCCAAATGGTTTTTGGGAATGAAAAATTTCCTTTAAACGATGATCTATCTGCTCGAATACAGTGATGCTGACCATGGAGATTTCATCAATTATTAATAGTTTCAAGTCGGACAATTTTGCACTTATTGTGTTCCTTAAATCAGCACTTAAATTTTTTAATTCCGTTTTGCATTGGCTAACTGGTAGTGAAAATGCCGAATGAAGAGTTAATGAATGTGAATGTTGAAACTCGCTTTGCTAGTTGGAGCACAAAGAAGTATTTTGACTAAATCAGGTTTAGCACCGGGAGTAATATTGAGGTAGCGAAGCAGTGATTGGAATATTGCACTAATCAAACAGGACTTTTCAACACCTGCACCTCCGATTATCACGTTATAGATTGGTTCATTTGATGTTTTAATGCGAAACAACAGTTCCATACAGTATTTTCTTTGTTTTCTATTTAATGATCGCATTAACTCATAATATATGTCATCGGGTTTGTACTTTGGTGTTAGAAATTTTTCCGATATAGCTTTTGGTATTTCATTGCTGATTTCCTGACCAATACTGCATTGTGCGTTGTTTTCAATAGAATACACGGAATGTTCATGCGATATATCTTCACTGTTAATATTTTCGTGCTCTTCGACTTCGATGTCGCGATAGGTGTCCTCAAAATCTTTTGAATCATTGTTGTTATACACATATTTCGATGCGTTCATTTTTTTCAAGTCCACGTTGTTAAAGTATTTCGCTTTGATGTCGACATTAATTAATTCGCGCTCTTCATTAAAGTACGGCACATAAAGTTGGCACTGTTCGCGATAGTAATTCATTTCATCAACTTTTATACTGATACGGCAGTACCTGATGACTTTTCGTTTAGTGCGCTTTTCTAAATAACCGGCATTCTGTTTGAGAACATATATGTCTCCGATTTCATTCGTCAACTCCATAACGTCATCTTCGTTTACATTTTCGTCGACTTTACTTTGTAGTTTGCTAGGCTTTCGTTTTGATCGGTTGAATTCAGAAACGAAATCAGCTAAACACAGATATTTTAAATTATCCGGACGTAGTGCATAATAATCAAGAGTATCTGCTTGATTTATATCAGTTGAGTCACCATCTAAACTCTTAAGTGCTCCTTCTGATTTAACGATTTTGTTGCGTTTATTTGTTTCATCAGTATTTATGAATGCGTGAGAACGGCTACTGCGTGATAAGTCCATGGATAGTAAATTGTACACTGCTTCTTGCGCTGATATTTCTGAAGCATTTAAATATCGATCGCCAATTATTTTCAATCGTTCGCGAATTCTATAATTACCAGCTTTAATTTCATATACTGCTTCTTTTAGTAGTTTACTCAATCCACGATCGGCTTTATTAAGATAATTCAAAATATATTGAACACAACTGTATGCATCCAGTATGAACTGGATATCCATATTCGCTAGATGTAATCCAAGTATAGTTGTGTTAAATCCATTAACGCGTATATATTTAACCGCTCTCTTCAAGAAAACTTTTGGATTTTTTATTGTCGATCTTATTACTAATATATATGTTTCATAATCCAAATCTATTAGGTGTAAAAACTGGTCAAAACTGATGTCACACTTTTCTTTATCCATTGCCACTAATGACTTTTGAATATTTTGGCTGATCTTTTTATATTCATCATTTTGTTGTTCGTTTGATAGTGGCTCTAATATATGCGTTGATGGCATTGGATACTGAGGAAACGAAAACCTGCATGTTATTGTATCTCCTACAAATTTCTTACATGAAAACGAATGTTGATGTGTTTGTAACTCAATGATATTCGAAACCAGAGCATCACTATCAGTTGTTATGTAGTGATCTATAAACGCAATGCACTCTTCATTTGATGACGGGTTGGTTTTATTATATAGTGGTGAGCACCGTTTGATCACTTCTTGAGCTTGATCCAGCGGACACCGAAGAAGATAGCTGGTTAGCACGTGCCATGAACTCGCTTCCACTAGGAGCACCGTTTGATCACTTCTTGAGCTTGATCCAGCGGACACCGAAGAAGATAACTGGTTAGTACGTGCATTGAACTCGCTTCCACGAATTGGTTAAACAAAATATTTTCTTAAAAACATACTAATGTAAAAATAGTACTTCAGTTATTGTGTTCTTAAAAGTATTTTCAATAAGTGTTGAGCACTCGAACAGTGATCATCGCAAACAATTATTCAGTCAACAATTTAATCAATAAATTTTTAGAACACATGTTTTCTCAACAATACATATTTTCAACTAATAATATAATTTAAACAAAAATATTATATAAAATTTCTTAAAAGTAAAAATTTTTCAACAAAAAAGCTCCTATTTTCAAATTTTTACACCTAAAAAGCCTCCTATCAATAAATTTTTTCACCAAAAAAGCCTCCTATCAATAAATTTTTACACCAAAAAAGCCTCCTATCAATAAATTTATTCACCAAAAAAGCCTCCTATCAATAAATATTTTCACCAAAAAAGCCTCCTATCAATAAATTTTTACACCAAAAAAGCCTCCTATCTTAAAATTTTTTCACCAAAAAAGCCTCCTATCAATAATTTTTTTCACCAAAAAAGCCTCCTGTCTACGGCATCCGGACAAACGGACATCCCAAATCTAATAGCTCATTGATAAAATCAAAGTGAGCTAAAAACTTTTTAATTAATTTTGTTTATTATCAAGAATTTTATACTGTAATCGAGCAAAATATTTTACTAGCCTTTAGTTTTATTAGTTTGTTTTTGTGAATAAATTAATTTAATGTTCAATATTTTAATTACAATTTTCAATTTATAAATTCCTTTGTGACTTTTCTAGTATTTACTAATTTAGTGGGAAGAATAAATTTTTTAAAATTAAATTAAAAATATTAACAACATTAAACTTTTAATGCAGCTAAAAATCAGGAAACAAAACTTCCTTCTGATTAAACATTATACATGTGTCCACGGTTTACTGGTTTCAAATATTAACTCATTTTTCAAAATTTATTTTTTTATATTTTTTAAGAAAACTCAAAATTATCAAATGATTTCAATCTAAAAATATCCTTATTGTTTGTTTATAATTTCGATTTATTCATTAAACGAAATCTGATAAAAATAAAATTTGTTGTGTCTTATTTCGTTTAATTTGTATTAACAGTAAACCGTGGACACTAATAATAATGCTTTTGTTTTTTTCTCTCGATTTCTTGAGTTTATCAGTCACTGGACAACTTGTCGTTGAAAAATAATTTTAACACCACTAAAGTAAAAACAATTATTACAACCGAATAAACTCACTATAGTTCAGTTGCAAAAAAAAACTAAAATAAATTCTGTATCGATAATATCATTATACGGATATACTTTTTCATTGTTGTCTCTCTCACAATATTGTGATTGAGCGTTTAATTAAAAACAAGAAAAAAAATTAATCTAAGTTATGAGATTATTTCTCCTCTTCTCCTAATTAATAGCGTAATTCAAGATTAACATAGCATTAATGCATTCTTTTCTTGACACACACACACACACAATGAGCAAAGAAAATAATTGAAATCGCAATAATTAATATATAATCTTTATTCTTCACCCAACAACTAGAGCTTCACAACTATGATTGAAACTTAGTTCTTTGAGAATCGTCTTTTATCTTCTCTCTCTCTCTTTCTCTCTCTCTCTCTCAATCTAATTATCATATCTACTTTTTTCATATTTCATATTTATGACCACATTAATTATTGTCAATTTAACTAAACTATATAAACGCGGCTACGATCATATTTATAGAAGTACTAAATCTAGTATTTATTTATAAATTTATTAATTTAGGGGCACAGCTAAAAAACATTTTATTTTCCGTTGTGTCGTAAGTTTGAGAGAAATAAAATTCTTTGATATTTGGCTAATTTTTAGAGAGTTTAGGTATTATTTAGAGAATAAGTGAACTAAAGATAAAGTTAGTTTATTGTGAGAACTGGTGTCGGCTAAATATATATATATATATTCGATTCCAATATTTCTCATTAAATTGTTAATTTCATAAGAACATTAATTTTAATTTAAAGAAGAAATGTTTTAATCCAAAAAAAACCTAAAAACCCAAAAGTGAAATATTAGAAAAAAACACACAAATTTGTTTGACATTTCCGGGAAAACACAACTAAAGAAGAATATGTTTTTCGCCGATTTTTTTCTCGTCTTCTCTCATTTACAGAATAAATTGCTTTCAATCCTATTTCCTAAACTATTCGCCTCTTAATACGATATTAAAAGAAAAATAATGATAAAACGCATTATCACTAGCAGTAATAGAGGCACACTATACGATCATAGAATTGTCATCGCATACACACACACACAAACAGAATTGACATCTTAATTAATAGTATTGTGAACAATAAAAACCAGCTTTCATAACATTTTAGGCAGACGTTTGATATGCTGCTTGCATTCTGTACAGAAGCATATCCTTTCGACGCTGCTCTCTCTCTCTCTCTCTCTCTCTCTCTCTCTCTATCTCTCTCACGTGATTCGAATCGTCACTCATAGCAGTACTGTACTACTAGCTATATGTCTTATAGTTTGGTTTCTACTGTTAGCTGCTTTAGTTTTATTCTGGCAACTGTATAGAGAGAGATGTGTACGAGATTCTAGCACACGATTCTGTGATACGCGCGTCGCATACAAATAAATTTTAGTTTGTATTAAATACAACCGTGAAAATCAGGAGATTCATCATCAAAATCGATATGTTGTCAATTTGTAGTTAAAATCAATTATTATGTCTACTAGTTTGTAAATAATGGGAGCACTTCAAGGCAAACAATCCGTATTAAAGGGTGTCGTCAAGAATGGTGAACAGATATCTGTGAGATAATAGATCTATTCTTGTGTGCAATCATAAAAGTTGAACACCAAAAAAAACAAAAATTAAGAGAGGAAAGTAGAATAAAGATAACATTATAACAACCTATTATTATTGCTGTTCGACTTTGTTTTGCACGCAAAATTTTTTGTTTAATAGTCTGTGTGTGAATTTAAAAAATCGTGATTTAATAAAATGTGTTCTTTTATTTTTCTCTCAAATAAGTCATATCTCACGGAACGGCAAAAAACTTTAGTGAAAGAAAGCTGGATCACAGTCGCACAGGATTTAATGGGAACTGGAACTTGTGTTTTTAAACAGTAAGTGTAACGAAATTGTTATTTTAACTCATTAATCTCAACTATATATATATATATATATATATATATATATATTCAATTAAGTGCCTTTGCTTTTAATGCGTTTCATGTGTTGAATTCTAACTTTTCTTTCAATTTGAGTCTAAGTTAAGAAAAAAGTATATCAATCACGTAAAAAGTTTTTTTGAGAAAAGTTTTCACTTTAATAAAATTTACATTTTAGTTACATTTACTAAATTAGAAAATAGTTTCGCTTTGAAATTTAAATTATTTAAAATTTTTTATGCCGCTTTGATTTTATTTGCCTTTCACTAGGTTTTAGTTTTTTTTCTCGCAATAAATGTCGACTTTTGCTTCGCTAAAAAATAATTTGATTTGATTTCAAATAAAAATTGAATTTGTTTTTATATCGAATTAAAAAATCTACGTTTTATTTCATTCACTATAATTCACAAAATAATTTACCATAAGTTACAATTTTTTTAAAAAGTTTAGTTGATTTTAATCAAATAATTACGTACAATAAAAACAGATAATAAAAACCAAGCAACAGAAAAGAACAGAATAGGAATCATGTTTTATTTTATTTATTATTTATACTTTCGCTTCGAACTTTAAGTTTAGTAGCAAATTATTTTTCTGTGTTATATATTAACTATCACACGAGAGAGAGAGAGAGAGAGAATGAGAAACGGACCTCAAAAACGAGAAATCGATGAACCAAATCGAAAACTCGAGCAAATGAGATGTGAGAAGAAAACAAAAACAGAAAAAAAACTATAATAAACTTAGTTTTTCTTTTTAAGTTTTATTAACCAATTACGTCGCAACTGTGCACAATAATAATTGCGCTGTTGTTCGCTCACTTTTGGTTATAAAAACAACAATAAGGTTGTCAGAAAATTTACCAGAAATAATAATCATCTTATCAATATTTTATAATTAAAAAATAGACTTATTTAAAGCGAATACAGCCATCACTTTGATTTGTGAGAAATTAATATTTGAATTATACTGTATTAATCTTTGCTCCGTTAGAACTTTGCTAAAAACTTTAACTTAGCAGTGCATTTTTTTGTTGTAATTAAAGTGCACTTGTCGTCTGTTTCTTCTTAAATTAATACTGCAATTATCAACACGTTGTTTATTATAATTGTTTGCCGACTAAAATGGGTTTTTTGTTTGCCGAAATGCAATAGTGTAATAAATAACGTGCGAAAACAGCTGCGATAAAAAACAAAATAGGCATTCCTTTAGTTCTGTGCGCTTTCAGGAATGAGTGTGAAACAAAGTGTGTTTTCAGGCTTTTCTATCTCATCCACAAGAGATATAATGAATCTATTAATGAACGGTTCACAAAAGAGTAAAGGTTCCACTAGAGAGAGAGAGAGAGAGAGAGAGAGAGAGAGAGAGAGAGAGTGAGAGTGAGAGTGAGTGAGAGAGAGAGAGAGAGAGAGA
>JAQIVF010000522.1:0-21347 GCA_034698365.1 Steganacarus magnus
TAATAAAATATAAAATTAATTTTCAATTAACTTTACCTTTAGATTTTGAATCATGTTCTTCAGGAATATGAATATTAGATTTATTATGTGATTGTTCGATTAACCTATTTATGTCCAATGCATTTCAGTTTTCATCATAGTTTGAAGAATTTGTATTAAATAATGGTGTTTAAATTAATATCAACTATTCTTGAATGTGCAACTTGTGTTTCCGACAAAGCCGAATTTTGAGATTCCGCAGTATAAGAAATATCATGAGTTTTTTTGTGAATGTAGTAAATAAAGTATTTCGTAATTTTCAGATTTCGAAATAGGAGGCGAAATTAGTGTATGAGGCATATCCGGTGTTTTAGGTATTACCACGAATTATTAGGCGAATTGTATTAAAATTACAGAAAAAGAATATTTTTAGTAGTCTATCAAAAACAACTATTTACAGGGACCAATGTCCCTTTTTAGGAGCCTAACTCCTTTTCTTCATCGCTGTCATCATTCGATCATCTATTAATACCTCAATCAATCAGCAAACATTTAGAACACGACACATCGCTGACACGTGCTTTTATTAGTCGATGATAGTTGTATTTTTTTCAGTAGAAATTTCTAATCTTAAGAATCAGTTGATAACTCCACGGAAATATCTCTATGTAGAATACTTGATATTAATGTTGCCATCATTGCAATTATTACGCTGAGATAAGAGGATAAAGTCATTGCGAAAGTGCACGTCATCTTCTACGAATATAACGATATCATTGGTTATCAAAAATCCATTGATTAGCTGCGATGCCATTAAGTAAGCATTTTTGTGACACTTATTTTCAGTTCAATGCAATAACTTATAGTCGAATTTCGTATACAACAGTCATGGTGATAATTTATTACTAATGACATCATCTGGTATTGCGTTGTCATCGTATTATACAGTTCTACACAGCACTGTCCTGTGATCACAAATTTCATCGACAGTTGAATCACTAAATAGTGACTATCTAATAACGCCAGAAGACTTTCTAACAATCGGTGTGTCAGTAAAACTAGTCGTCATTTCGTGGTTTGTATTCATACGCAATAAATTAATTTAAATCTCGCAAAACGTTGCGAGTGATTCTTCATTTGGTGGAGAAGTCATTGCTCCGAATACAACGGGGATTTAAGAATGCGATGTACACCACATTACAATCGATCGAAAACAAGATCGGATTATCAGTGAATGGTTGGCGAGAGTTATTAATATCATTTGGTTTCTGGTTAGTGCCTCAAACCAATAACGGTCTGCCGTCGTCCGTCTTTTTTCCGCAATCAGATCCCAACCATAGATTACGTGATTGCAGTTCAGCTCTTCAGGCGATATTTGCGCTGTCTTCGCAAACAATTAATTCGATCTCAAACAATTAACAAACAGTGAATCGGATTCCAGTATTATTGAACAGGTATTCATTTATTAAGTAATAGACAGACAAACAGGTTAAACACATCGACAATTAAAGCAATAACTTCTGTAATTTATTTATAAAGTAGTTTTTCTATTCATATGTTATTATTAATTTTATTATTATTCATTGCATAAACAATCCTATAAAACATTTCTAAACGCAATATAAGACCACCACTTTAAGACTTAAATTTATCTGCAAAACTCAAAGATAAACAAGTTATGTAATGTGTAATATGTAAGGGCAATAAAAAAACTAGTTTATTTATCGCAAAAAGAAATTAAAAATTTTATACAAATATTAAACTTTCGTAAAAATTTTATTAGTGGTATGTATTTTCATATTAAGTTTTTTCAGCTTAAAAGTTAATTTTGCTGTAAGAATAGGTGAAGTTGCGCAACAAAAAAAAATAAGTCACACTTCTTATAACTTAAGAGGAAGAAGTGGATGAAGATTTTGAATGTGAAGAGGAAGACCATGATGAAGAGGAAGCTCAGGATGTAGAGTAAGAAGAACTGGATGAAGATATAGAAGAAATTTTATATCGTACGCTAAACTTTCAATTATAGGATTGTATTAGATATCCAGATGAACATCCGGAAAAAGTTATTTCTATGGAAAAAACGAAGATAAAATCCCATGGCATAATATACATTACTTTAACCACTCAATGAAGAAGAAGAATGGCTATTAAGACAAGAGGATCCTATTTTTGTTAATATTTTTTTAACAAAAGAAAGTTAACTAAGAATAAAGGATTAGACAGAAGAAAAGATGAAGCTCAAGTGTTAATAGCACAAGCTCGAGTGATAGAGAAATGGCTGGTGTTAGGCCCAATTCTTTTAAGAACATCGAATTTAAAAATTAGTTCAGAAATTGAATGAAAAAAAATTTATTAAGAAAAATTGGTTAAATAAAGAAACTCGACAATTGCAATAGTAAGAATTTTTCAGTACAATAAATATTACAAAATAACAAACTTTTAATTTTTAAATTAGCGACGAGACTTTCAACTTCAATTTATTTTTTGAAAAAGGTTAGCAACTCATGGAAAAAACTGATGAATTCACCATAATACAATAAATTTTTTGTTTGTGAAATGTTAGCTGGTTCAGTTTCACCTTTGACTCGTGTCATAAATATCGAATTTTATGAAATTTTATTTTTAGAAGAAAATACATTTAAAAGTGACTATACCATATACAAAACTTGTGCAAAACAATTAAATTGTGGTAAAACAATTTTTATTGTTTTTTTATCTCCAGCTATTTTATAAGTTCAAAGAAATTATTCTTTTTAAAATTGGATATTATTCCATCTGGGCATCCTTTATATTCTCTGACCGACCAAATTGTTTTTAATCCAACTAATTCATCATTCTTAAACTTCTTACGATCTTCATTATAATGTCTTGCGTTTGTTTAAAAAATGGAAAATATCTTCCCCATTTATAAGATTCCGGAAATTAGTCTGAAAAGTAGTATTATTTGGATTTACGTAAATGTCAACAGGATCAAACAATTTATCTTTTTTCGGAGTTTAAACTAAATGAATTATGACAATTTCTTTATATACTGAAAATTTGAAAATATAAACTAGAAATTGTTATATTCATTTTACTTATGTGATTTTATGAACGTGTGAAATCTTTTTTCTATACTTATTTACGCTCAATGCGCTTGATCACCAAAGTTATATAATCCGAACATTATAGCATTTTAAACAGCAAAAATTTCTGTGCATTAAAAATTCATTGCTATAATTGAATTTTGCTTTAATACGGTGTGCCATAATCAGGATCTGACTGTATATTAGGAACTTTTTTAAAGCAATATTCATTTTAAGAGATAGATCTAATACTTTATTTAGAGATACTTTATTAAGTTAAGATTTAATACAAAATTTTAGAACAGTCGATGAGTTTTGAATTTAAAGCTATAGTTGAAAATTTAATTGGAGTTGTACAAATAAAAAGATTTTTAATACAAATTTTTAATTCAATACAAAGCAAAGTTTAACGTTAGCAATACAAACTGATAAACATTAAAAAAAATATAATTTATTTTACTCATCAGAGAATTAAGATTTTCAAACAATTGTTATCGATAAATCTAGTATAATTATTTTCATTAAAATATTAAACAAATTATATTGCTTTGTAAAAAACACATTTTCTGAAATTAAAACCACTTAAATAAATTTCATTTTAATTTTTAATGAAACAGAAAAATAATCATAAATACTGGTAATTAAATTCTAAACCTGATTACACTAAAAATGAACGACACATTCATAGAGTGCTCATATTAGGATACGAGTAAAACTGTTGACGAGAATCATTTAACGTGTTTTTTTCTCTCTTATTATGATAGATAATCAATAGATTATTTGAACGAATGCTCAAAAAATTATATCGTATTCTCGCATAACGTGCAGCTAAATGTTCGCTAATCTGTGTGCACTATTGTGTTGGTTGAATTTCACGATATAGTTGTAACACTTGCCACACCAATCGCGTATTAAAGCTTCTATCCTGCGTGATTCCTCTGAAGCGAAGTATAATGAGTCTTGAAGAATATGAGGCCACAAATAGAACATATTAGTCGTAAATCTAAATTATTTTCATACTTTCAATGCGCTCCTCTCTGCTCCTTACATTGACATGTGTTCTTCTAGATGCCCGCGACTTCATATTTAAAGTTAGCAGAACTTGGTGTCGGTACGTATACTAGTGGGACTAATAGGGATAAAGCTGTAAAATTAATAAAATTTAATTTTATATTGATAATTTTTAATTTGAGGCAATGTGCCAAAAGTAATTTTACAAATTTTTCAGATAGTGAATAAAAAATTAGATAATAACATCTTATTATACATATTTAGCTAGAAAGTTTGAGATACAAATCTAATTTTTAGTTCTAGTATTGTATTTAAAGATTTAAGAAATTATAGAATTTTATCTTTTGATTTAATATGCCAGAAATTCTGTAATAATTTCTAAGATTGAAATCTCCCAAAGTATTTTCTCCAAGCCTTTCTATAAACAAGTTAATATTTTTTTATCCTGATCACATATACGTTTCTTCTATGGACTAATGACAAGTGTGATAAAATAATAGTAATATAATATTAACAAATATATGATGATGTCATTGCAATCTGTTTATTTTTTGTAAACAAAATTTATGTCCTAATAATTTTGATGGCAATAAATCGTAGAAAAGAACACAAAAAAATAATGACCGATATAAACTACAATGTGTCTGTAATATAAATTCATTGATAATTCTTACTTAAGAGCTGCAAATAACATGTAAAAATTGATCGTTATTTGCTATTAATATTAACGATTATTTATAAAAATAGTTTTGCATTCAATTTCCTCATTCAATATTACTGTATTGATAACCGATTTTAATTTTTAATTCAGAATTAATCTACAATTTTATATATACCTTTTGTCAATGTTTTTTTAAATAATAGAATACTCAAAAACATTAATTAGACAAAATTTATGAGAGTATTGTTCAGCAAAATTCTTGCATATTTGATTAAACGGGACAGAAAAATTTTGAATTAATGAGAATTGTTAAAACCGTTGTTTATTACAAACAAAAAAAATTCACCACACACATAAAGAGCTCACTTCCATAAGTATTGTTAGGATTATATTAGAAGTCAGATATTATGACCGTTTTAATCTTTATTAATTTATAAACTTACACCATATATATATGGTAGATATATGTTATACTGATTTAAGTGCTTCTTTAATGAACTCGAAGTTTACTTTTAACAAAAAACAGTTTATTTATTTTTACACTTTTTTTAGTTCTGAATTATATATTCTGAACTGACAATACCTTTACCACACGCTGAAATACAAATTATTTCAATAAAAATGTAAGTCTAAATAAAATTTGTTTTTGTATTATGTAATGTTTTCTGCAACTATCAAAATCAGGTCTGATTATGACTCAAACAATTCAGATTTAATTACATCTATTATGTCTAGGTTAAATTAGGTTAATAGGTTAGACTTAGTTTGCAAAATTCAATAAACGAAACATAAAAATTGTAAAAATTTCTTCTAAAGATGATGCACCACTTATAAATGATTTAACTCGACATGATGATGCAAATGATTCAAATTATTCACTTATTATTGATTTAAATCGAGATGATGATTTAAATGAATCAAATCATACACTTATAATTCATTTAAATCGAGATGATTTTGATGCAAGTGATTCAAATCATACACTTATAATAAATTTAAATCATCAATGTGATTCTAATCATTCAATTGATTCTGCTTCGACTGTTTCAATCGAACAAACACCACCTAGAGAATGAATGCATGAACTAAATGGTAAATTAACCATAATTTTGAAATAACAAAATCTGAGCAAAATTATACTTTAGACACATTAGATGAATCTCAGGGCTCTGGAAGTAGTGATGATCTAAATTTATATTATCCGAAAAACAGACAAGGTTTTGAAATCAAAAATTCTATCGCACTGTCGATTTAATTGTCGAAACACGGTTGACGAGCTAAGAATTCCAGTGCCATAAACATTTCGATCAATTGATAGAATGAAGTTGTTTCTCTGTTTGCAAAACACAAATTATCGGTTTGTAGCGGAAAGTGTTACTGTCTACAAGTGTTGGCATTTTTCGATCTACCTTGTCTTCAAACCCTAACGGTTCACTATTCATACCCAAAGAAAATAGTTGTCTAAGAGCAAAAGTCTGATAAGGAATGCTCATAACTGCTACACACTTTCACAATGCTTTTTTCTTTTAAACTAATAATAACTTTCGGTTCATTGTTGTTGATTGCGGTTCCATTTCCGAGTTGGCCATACCTGTAACGACCCCACGAGAGAAACGATCCGCCACTCATCAAAATCATAACGTGATTTCCGTTGTAAACAATTTGCGTGACTTGTCTGATGTCGATCTCAATTTCGTCACGTAATACAGCAGACTATCGCAGTTATAGATCGCGCGGTCCACAGTCAGTATGAACAGCTTTTATTTTGTGTAGCACACTGAAATATGATTATACTGGAATTATACGACAAATTCAGTGAAGAAGAGTATTTTTTTGTACGTTGGATACCCTAATTTGTATCAATTTATATCAGGAGACTGCTTAGATCAAAAAGTAGTAGATGGTTTCAGAGTTTCGAGAAACAATAACAAACTCAAAGATTGGGGAAGTATAAATAAAACCTACAATTTAAGAAAACGCAACGAATTTGTAAATTCTAAGTTTCGAAAATTAGACTATTCAAAGTAAGAAGTTTATTTGTTTTCTTATTTAAAAATTAGTTACACTAACATTTATTAAAATTTTTATTTAGAAATAATTCAGGTAACAAATTTTTGATGAAATTTTCAAGAAAGCTCAAAAAGAATCTCACAAATAATAACAGTAACTTTTATGTTTTCAACGAAATTGTTGAAAATTTAAATAAGAAAAAAAGAGTATTTCATAATAAGTCAGGTTTTTGTAAAGCCAGTACAATTGGGAGTCAAATTAATCAAAAACTTAATTCGAAATCACCAATCGATAGCTGCATTTCCTTTTATATTCTTAACGATTTTAAGATCCTTTCAAACGAAATTCATTGTGTTTTATTATTCGTAATTGGAAAAAGCGCTAAAAACAGAAAATGTGAGTTTAAAAATCTTTATTTAAAAAATAAAATATAACAAAATTAAATTAATTTTATTTTACTTCAGATTTCTGCTTCGAACCAATGACTTTAGAGATAGCAAAAATGTCAAATAGATTAGCACATCAATATCCAAAAAAACAAAATAAAAAATAAAAAATAGTTACCTTTTAAGTGCGTAAAAGATATGACACACACAGAACCTTAAATTTGTTATAATTATACTTAGTCGCAGACTGACAGAAATTTTCTCTTTAAAATAAATGAAAAATAATAAAAACTCAAAAACTTTTGCCACCACTACTTAGATCGCCACACCATTACCAAACCACCCCCAAATATAAGTTGCAAATCGCAGTATAGTATAGTAGTATTAATGTAAAATAGTGTGTGTTTAAGTGTATTGCTTAGTAATAAAAGGCTGAAACATTTTCTTCTTGTTGTTTTTATCTGAGAGTAAAGAACTAAAAACTGTGTTACGCTTCACCAATAATGATAAAGCCCTTCGGTTATCTAAATGATTACTTTTTCTAAGAGTTAAGTTGAAAAATTAGTTTTATTAAGTTATTAACTTTTCCATTAATTTACAAAGAAAAATGTCAATCAATCATACAAACTTATTTTAACTATTATTTTGTTAGGTTTTTACAGTTTACGCTCGTATAATGGCCAGTAGGCAATAGCCTCTGATGTCAAATTTTGTTAGAACTCATCATTACTAAATAAATTAGCTTTATTTACAGATAAGAAATAAGCTTTATTTACAGATAAGAAATAAGCTTTTATTTGCTACATTCTTATTTTACTCATGATCAGCTGCATTGATGCCGCCATTTCGCTGCAAACACACAATCAATTGATAGAAAACTTCATTAACATCGCTATTCTCTTCTGTTGTCTATAAATAGATTGTGATTTATATTAAAATGGCATTACTTAATATTATTGAAGATGCCTGAATATATGTTGAATTAATAATTTATTTAATTTTTTTTGAGAAGAAAAACAAATTTTCTTTTATTATTATTGTATGTGTGTGTATTGGATAAAAGTATTCATAACAGTGTATTTTATAACATAACAAAGTAATAAACATTTGATTCATGGTATAAAATAAAGCTATCAAAGTAAAGTTGTGGACATGTTTTTAACTTTTAAGAGACATGTTCATTGACGCATCTATTAATGCCTTTGCGATTTTAGCCACTTTTATGGGTTAAATTTTTTCTGCAGCGCTTTCATATTTTGCTTTTTCGGCAATTTATTTTCGCACAGCAGCAGCAAAGTATACTATTTTCTCTTAACGCCACCAAAAATTTAAGGTTAAGTTATTCTATAAAATGGCATTCAAAAAATAGAGTTAAAATCGCTAACTTCGTAAGCCTATCTTAAGATATTTCTCTATTGAATTCCGTTATTAATAAACGAACCGGTTATTTCTATTTGGATGTTGTCGAGATTGACAAGCATTCTCTACGCAATTCGGATCAGTTTTATTTTTTAGATTATATTGATTTCAATATTTCTTTGGTTAATTATACCTCAGGAGAATCTAATTACACGTCACCCGGAATTACGGCTAATTATAGCACAAATTATTTTATAAATAGGTTTACGTCTTGCTGTTATTTCTGTCATTACGACCGGAAGATATGATCGCTTAAAGGGTGTTATGTGAATAAAGCGAATCAAATGATTACAAATTGCAAGTGCAATCACTGTAAGCGCAAAATATTCCTTTTTTATGCTTCAAATATAATTTTTTTAAATTATTTAGCGTTTTTTAAAAAAAACATTTATGAAATAATTTTAAATTTATTTAACATTTATTTATAGTGACCAATTGGTTCGGGATTCTTTGTGATGCCCAACAAAAATTGATTTTGATTGCGTTTTCGCAAACGCCGGCTACATAGACAATACCACCATTTATATGACTATAATAATAACAACAATGATTTACTTTGCACTTCTAATTTGGGCTCGAAGTGAATATGGTAAAAACCTCACCAAACTCGGCGCAACACAGCTTTGCGACAAGGACCCAAAATCCAAGTATTTATATAAGATCACCTATAAAGACAGAGCTAGAACTGACTCTAAGGTGTGCTTCATTCTGTCTGATGATGACGACGAAACGGATGTGCGATTGTTCGACGATCCGAAACGCAAAATATTCAAATAGTCCATAACAGCGATGGACTCGTTTTGTGATGGCAGTGACGCAAAAACAAGGCAAACTTAACTACTGTCGTCTATGGCTCGATAATAGCGGTGATGATATTATGAGTTCGTCGCTTTTAAGCGGTATTAGCGTTAAAGACGGGCAAACCGGCGAAACGTTTGAATTCGGTTTTGTAAAATGATTTTCTTGTGAAAGAGGAGAAAAATTTGCCTTTAAATTTATTTTTAATTTATTTTAAGTTTGTTTTTCCTATCATAATCAAATTACAATTAATTTACAAAACGTATTTTAAAATTTTTATTCGTGTATTTTTATGACACTAATGGATTAATAACAGTTGCCTGAATTTTTTGTGAAAATTTTTAGCCAATAGTTTGTTCATCAAAATAAAGATAAAATAATGTACTGTAAAAGTTGCGCTCGAGAATCTTAATCAAATAAATTATTCTAGTTACATAACTTTTAACAATGTTTAAAGTTTTCCGCTTAATGTACTAAGAATATGCTGGAAAATTGTTATTTAGGAAAATAATAAAACTTTAAGCAAACAAGAAAATTCGTTTATTGCACAAACACTAATTTGTAAAGTGTCAGAAAATAGCAAAACCATTTACGCAAAAAATTTAAATTGAAAATAATTTGATGAATAAGCAAAAACTAAAATTTATTGTCAAATAATTAAAGGGATAAAAAGCGGTCACTTTCTGTACGTATGGTCCGCACAACAACAATATTTTTTCGATTTCTGAGGGTATATATTGTTGAATTTTCACCCCATTCTTTTAGCGTGCCTATTTTTCTGGCTAATCAAAATCACTTTTTTATTGATTTTTCCAAACAGTCGTCCGATACTAATTGATACATATTCTTTTCCTTATTTTAAGTAATATGCTAGCAGATTTTTTTAGCCCTTCCTGCAATGTAGGGTTAGAAGTAAAATTCTGAATTATCAAATAAATTAGACCACATCGATCTGACGTCTTTCCAGAAGTAGTAGCATATCTCAAACTTCTTAATATCAATAATAATATCTCTTAAGATCGAAACGGTCATAATATCTGACTTTGTATTAATATTTTTGGATATATGGATGTTATTTTATTCTGTATGATTTTTTGGTTTCTTGCTCACTACGTTTGCTCGCTCTTCCGATTTACTTTAATTTTATTATTAATTTGTTATATTTAAATCATAGTCGCTTAATTTTTTTGAAATGACATATAACGATTTACAGAATGGAAAATTCCGATTAATAGAATGGTATATGCCATTTTTAATTTACATAATTTCACTTAATAAGCTTCCTATTTTAACATTTTTCACCAAAAAGCCTCCTAGTTAGATAAGTTTTACGAAAAAATCATCTTTCATAGTGTTTACACACGGACAGACAGACAGTCAGACTAAATCAATTCCATATATCTGATAATTTTGATGCGTTTGATTAGATGAGGTTATTGGCCTAATGTTTGTGATAATTTGAATATTAGATATCATTGAAACTGCCTTTTCTTTGCCATATTCTGTGGCCTTTCCTTAAAATTGAACTGCTTTTAATCCTCCTGTCTCCTGAATATTCTCCATCCATATTATCCAAATGTAATTCGTATTCTATCATCATATCTTCAGACAGATCTTCACTGTGCCAAACAGAGTAAGCATATTTATGTCCGATCCATTCTATTTGGTTCAAGTTTTTTTGTATCAATTTCCATTATTTTAAAAATTGTTCGATTCGTGACTGGACTTTCCGTCTTCACCAGAATCTTTTTTTCTTCATAGTTCTTAAAAAAAATTTATTTTAAAATAAAACCTTTAAAAAAGTAGATAAAATTTTGTTAAACTTACCTAACATTGGATATTATCTTGTACTTCATGTATTAATTTATTCATTTTTTCTTTTGATCCAAGTTAAAATCCATTGATGAAACCATCGCGATATCTAACATCTTTTAAAACAAAAATTTGTCAAGAAATCGGTAATGGAATTGGTTTTTCAATTAGTTGTCTACCCCATCCAAGATTTTTACTCCGTTATTGCTCTGGTAGTGTTGTATCAAGTTGTAAATTTTAATTAAACAGTAAAATGATTACAACTACTGGTAATTAAATTATAAACCTAAATTGTGTGTTTCTCAATACACTAAAATTTA
This sequence comes from Steganacarus magnus, assembly GCA_034698365.1. Classification (NCBI taxonomy): domain Eukaryota; kingdom Metazoa; phylum Arthropoda; class Arachnida; order Sarcoptiformes; family Steganacaridae; genus Steganacarus; species Steganacarus magnus. The sequence continues at coordinate 11,462 of JAQIVF010000522.1, forward strand.
ACGACACATTCTTAGATTGCTCCTATTTTGATTAAAGTAATACTGTTGACCACAATCATAATAAGTGTGTCTTTTCTCCCTTTTGATGAACGATTTGTATCAATATATTATTTAAACGTATTCTCGAATAAAATGCAGATAAATGTTCGAAAATCTGCACTATCTTGTGTTGGTTAAATTGTGCGATTTGGTGGTAACACTTGCCACACCATTCGTATATGAATGGCTTCTATCCTGTGTGTGTACTCTGATGCGCAGTATAATGATTCTTATTGTGGCATATGAGCTCACGGATAATTCAATAGAGAAGTTAAGAAAATATTTAGAAAATCAAGATGCAAAGAATCGTAAAACTTTTTTTGCAATTATTAGCTCACTTAATATAGATGAAGGAGAGCTTATGCATATGACAATGTCTGTCTGTCGGTCTTTCCCTTCGAAATCCTCTTAAGTCCAAGATGTCTGCCAATAACAAGCTATATCTTAATATTTTTTAACATACATGTGACAAATTTTTAGTCTGATTAGTTATTACGTTATAAAATTACTATGATTAACAATGCGCTAAAGTTACAATTATTAAAACTCTTTTAAGATATTCCTAAGAATAACAAACATTTGCCAAAATAATTTTCGATAACAATATAATATTTAATATTTTAAATGTATTCCCCAAATAATCCATACGATTTTATTATTCCGACACCAAATTCAATTGACTTTGGAATTCCACCAACCAACCCCAAGTTTCAATATTAAGGATTTTGATGCTAATCCATTTGAGAATTATTTACATAAGGTGATAAATTCTCCAACGTACTACAACATTCAATCTCCTATTAAATCCCCTAATTCAAACTATTTCCCAAAAACCCCTAAAATGCCAATGGAATATCAAACTAATCAATAGAAAATTTTTGAAATAGATTTTAAAAAAATGACATTGAACAACAAGGTATTTTCTATATAATTCAATATATTTTACTAAATTTCTTTGATTTTTAGATAAACCATTAAAACTTTACATAACTACACGAGTTACGAAAAACAGAAAGTTGATCAATGAGGAGAAAACCTTTTTATTGGAAATTGCTAATGCTAAAGATAAAGACGAAAACGGATTTTTGGAAAATTTCATTTTGGAAAAAAACCTCAAATATAGAAATAGATATTTGGTCAATAAAATTCTTTGGTTCTCTTCGTGTGAAAAATGCATTGAAGCAAAGTTAATTAATCATCAATTTTCAGAATTAAATATGATTAAAGCATAAAATTAAATTTGCATATAAAGTGAAATAAATAAACTTTGAATAATTATATGAATTTAAAAGAAACTTCAATTTTTATCAACGTTTAAATAATTTAGTTTCCTCTAATTTTTCATAAATTTTACCGATTAAATGAATTCTAACTTTTTTTAATCATTAAAATTTTTAACCTAATGCATTAAGATTTTAACCTTAATACATTTAAAAGCTTTAAAAAATTGTATATAAAGAAGTAAAAAATATCGAATTATTCAATCAAAATTTTTTACTTGAAATAAGTGTTAAAATTATTTTTTTAAATACGAAAGTGATTTTTGTAAGTTAATATATATTAAGTTATTATACAATTTAAGTTAAATTACAAAAAAAATGTAAGTAAAGAAAATTATTTATATTTTAGATATACATAAAATTTTATTATCTGAAAATCTAATGATTATATTTTAAATTATTTATTATCTTTAGAAAACTTAGTTCAAGTTCTTTGGAAAATAAAAACATTGATTTCCAGCTCAAAATTAACAAGAAAAATTAAGAATAAAAAAATGTGAGTTAATATCTTCGTTAATAATAGCAACATCTAAGTGTTAGAGCTTTTAAATGACTTAATTATAATTCTTTTTAAAATAAAAGTTAAGAATTTGAAGTAAAGTTTTTAAAATTATGATTATAACGGTTTTGCTTATTATTGTCTTGAAAAATATATACAATTTTTTATCTGACTTCTATAGATATATAGTACACTAAATACCGATCGGAATAACTATCACGTCGATTTTTATTGCAACAAATATCAAGTGCAGTATTGTGTCTATAAACTGATCACATGTCCCGTCTATTTAGCTTTGCCTAACAATTATTAGAACGCAGTAAAACAGTTCACATTTCAAACCTCTAATTTCGTTACAACTGGCTTCAATTAATCCCTGAAATTTTGGTCCAAATTCGAAATCGAAAATACTTAACACTTTATAGATCTCTTTCGATGATAAAATTTGATGTGAATCGTTGTCTTCATTGTCTCGAAATAAATCGCTGCCAATGTCAATGTCTTCCTGCATTTCGAGTGTTGTCGGATCATCAGGAATCCACACTTTTCCGGTTTAAACCACTGAAGATTTCTCAGTAATAGAAAAATCTATGGTTCCCTCTAATATGCGAATTGTAAATGTCAGAATTTTATCGTAAAGTCCAGATAATGTGACAAATCCGAACCATTATGACACGCAGCAACGATACCGTCTGGGCAGCGTTTCTTAATTTCTTCCCAAGACAGTACATCCGCTGCTAACATACCTATGATTCACAAAATTTGAACTTAAAAATAACATCATAAAAGTTATTAGTTGTATTATATATAGCATGCAGTTAGTAGATGTGCGATGCTTTAATAACAAAAAACTAAATTATAAAAATATTACAAATGACAAAAAAACTAAAATAAAAATCTTAATAAAACTTTATAGAAACTTATTCAAAGAATGAGACTAATAATAAATTGATTATAATAAATTAAACTTCTAGGCAGTTCACCGCATTCATTCGCATTCTCCACAACCTTTCCTCTCCAGTAAGCGGTTAACACTGCCTGTTCTTGTGAGAGACATCCATCGACATAAGCGCACACAATCCCACCGAATAAGTGACCAATTATACCATATATTTTAAGATTAACTAATCACATAATACAACGCTATTTGCAAACTATTGGTTATTTTGTTATTTAAAACATTTGGGTCGTCACTCAATATTATATCCATGAGATCGATATTATATGATTTTAACAAGTTTGCCATTCGCTGATTTTTTAATAGAATCGGAAAATGTTTTAATAGGCGTTAGTGTTTTAGCCATTGCTGTCAATTGACTTCCCATTCCTGCAAACACGAGCCAAACTGATTGCTTTTTATTTGATATGGTTATTGTGCGCGTATAGTTGTAGTGAACTGAACTGTAATTTTTTAACTTTTGTTTGATAATCATTATTGATTGAAAATATTCAAATTTCAATAAACCATTACCGTGCCATTACCGAAATCTTAAATACTGTTACCGTTTCGTTAACGGTAAAAAAAACAAAAATCGATTGCCATTACCGTGCCGTTCCCATACCGTTCCACTACCGTTTCACTCAATTTGAATCAGAAATTTTTTATTATGACGTTAGTATCTAGAAAACGCAGTTAATCCTCATAAAATGTTGTTTATTAAAAGTAATTTTACTTTATAAGTATTTGCTTTTAATACTAATATAAACTTTCCTCCAATATTTTAAACTCTATTCAATTTGGTCAAATTCCATTACCGTTCCACTACCGCAAGCTTAAATAGTGTTACCGTTTCATTACCGTCAAAATTATATATTTTCACTTCATTACCGTGCCATTACCGGAGCTAATTTGCAATTTCACTACCGTACCGCGGTAATGAAATGAAATTTTCAATTACTAATAATCATATAACCTCTGTATGGAAAGTTTGAGGAGCCTTTATCTGTTATGGTTTTCATCACATCTGTTAACAATTCCAAAAACTCTCGATTTACTTTGTTTGGATTGTTTTCGTTAAAATCAAAAACACATTAAACCGCTTCTCAGTTCTTCCGCAGACATTCAATAAACGAGGAATAAGGTCCGCTATTTTACTCATGTCAGGCGTGATTTCTTTATTATTAGCTTTTAATACTACACATGCATTACCACCCCCGATACCGAACGAGTTCACACCAATCAAATTGTGATTAAATTGTGTGTTCTTGACAACTGGTACAAGTATTTTATTGACTAAAGCCTCAATGCTTGGATTCGGTTGTTCGAAATGAAGATTCGCTGGAATGCATTGATTCTCAAATGAAATGATAGCTTTAGCGCTAGAAATTAGACCTGACGCGCCCTCCGAGTGTCCCATATTGCTCTTGACTGATCCAATCAGCAATGGTTTCTATAATTTTGAATAAATTTTATGTTTATAAAAATTGGTGTTATAAATAGTGGACCGGTGTGGCGCATTGGATTAGGTGTCGGACTTTGGATGTAAAGTCCTGGGTTAGAACCTCGCTGCGGTTAACCACATTTGGTTGCTACAGGCTGACATCCTGTACTGTAAATCAACATGTCCATAGCATTGCCCCTAAGCGACCACCGTATGGTGAAAAATACTGTCTGTAATCAAAGTCATTGGGGGCTCGACAGTGTCTTCTCCTGAAAAGGAGAAGTTGCTTAACACGAAAATGTTAAAATGTTAATGGTGTTATAAATAAAGTATTATGATTCACAACTACAACTATCTAACTATGAAAGACGTGAACAGTGATAGAAGCGATCGCTATAGCAGTAACATTTATGATAGCAGTACATTGTCACACATTGTTAATGTTATAAAATACGCGCAATCGACAGCTGATCATAAACTGCTACAGTAAAGCACTTGTTTTTATAACGCAAATACAATTCGCGTCATAAAAAAACATTTGTCCATTTCTGATTACATATAACGTTAGAATCGCTTTGTGCCATAAACCGCTTGCCAACTTTAATCTTCAAAAGATTATTATAATAATGTGTATGATTATAATTTAAAAATATTTTTAGAATATATGCGAAATAATTGATTTATAACAAAGAAAATATATGATTATAACAAATTAATTTATGTTTATATTGAAATTAGTATTTAATACCTCTCTTTCGGCACTGAATAACGCATCAGCGATTGCTTTGCATTCTTGAGGATCGCCGATAAGAGTTCATGTTCAGTGCGATTCGTATTACTTGATATGGTTTGGATCAACACCTGCTTTTTGAAGCGTGGAGATCATCAGATCCCTATGACTTAACCAAAACGGGCAAAAAAGTCCCAGTTGTATAATACCGTCGGTAGTAATCTTTCGTTGCAAAACTGTCGCGTAAAATTTATTCGCGTCACTTTTCTTCTGGAAAAATATTGAGCCAATTGTTTCAGATGGGACAAATCATCGGCCTTTTTATCAAATGCTTTACACTTTCCGTCCGACAATAACATCATCGATTCTTTGATTAGTAAGCTTGTGAAAATTATTATTTGATTATTTGATTATTGTAAATTATTATTTGATTAGGCGCGAGAGTTAGATTAGCGGTGGCGACCACTGCGTGCTCTCAAACACCGTTACGCATATCGTTCAACGCGTACACCAGTGCCACTAAACTAGAAGAACACGCGGTGTCAATCAAATAAAAAGGTCCACGAAATTCCATTTGAATTGATATTCGGTTGGCGTATAGAGGTTTGGCGGAGCCATAAACGCAGAGCAATGCTTCCTTTTTGCGGCAGTCCTGATAGTCGTCTTAATGTATGCTATCACTATATCCTAGTGAGTAACGCATATTTTTTAAATTAAAAAACAATGTTAGTTTAACTACTTTTTATTGTGTGAAAATACTATTATGTTAAGTATTATACTGTTTTACAAAGTATTGCACTATTAATCAAACTTTTATATTAATTGAGATACGAAAAATTAACGCATACGTATAAAAAACAAGTATTAAGAAAACATTCGAAACAGTTATTTCAAATATAACGCGAAGACGTACATTAAATACCAGTCAAAGAGCGGACAAACTCACAAACCGTCCGATATTGGCCGAAACGAGACTTATTTGTGTTCGTATTCAACTCTAAATAATGCCAGAATATTTTATCATATGATAAATTAGATTAAATATCAGTCGTGTTTAACATTATACAAATGACCCGAAGATATACTTGAACTTTTTATATTTATAAATTATTTATGCATGAGAATTTAAGTAATCTCAAAACGAATCAGCTATAAATTTTTTAAATAAGGCGAAATAAATTTACATTATTATTTTATCTTTCCTTAATTTAATTGATATTTTATACAGTAGAAATAAATTAATATTGTTTGCTGATTATAATCTCACTGTAACATCATAAGCTTTAAAAAATGGAACAACTAACTCTATAAAACCGAAAACTTTTCTTACTTATGTTCATTCAAACATTTTCTTTGGAAATTTTGATAAATTTAACAAAATATTTATAATACTGTTTGCACAAAAGTTTTTAAAGAAAAAATAATCTACATCAAAATATGTAAGTAATTTAAATTTAATTTTTTATAATTTTAAACTGTTTGCATTTTTTTAGTTTTAATAATTAATTTTTTTTATTTTATTTATAGGTATTCACCTATGTCTGCTGTTTTTAATATTTCAACGCCAGAGTATTTCCAACCGTCTACTCCATTAACTCCAAGCACTCTGACTATATTTTATGATGATTTTCGAAATAGCCTTGTTGATCATTTGATTGACCAGAATATTTCTTCACCGAGTTTTGATAATATTAATTTAAACTCGAATATCTCTAAAATAAATTCGATTGACTTGGATGAAATACCGAAAACTCCAAATACGCTGCAAATATCTGATTCTCTTCCATCACTTGAATTTCCTGAAATAACTTCTTTATTAAATTCACCGAAAGTTTCAGATAATTCACTTGACATGGATTTTATTATTGATTTGCCTCAAACATCTGATAATCCACAACCAACAGAAGTCGATAACTTGTTGCCTGAAAAATCTAAAGGTATAAATATAAATAGTTCACCAATTCTTTTATATAATTTATAATATTAAATTTAATTAAATATTAGGAAAAAATATAAAGCTTTTTCGATTGGCAGCAAAAAACAAAAAGAGGAAACAAATACAAGGACATAAGACTTTCGCTTATGAAATTGTAAATGTGGCAAAACCGGATAACGATGATTTCATTGACGAATTCTTAATACCTGATGATAAAATAATCAAATATAGAGGTGGTATATTGGCAAATAAAATCCCATATTCGGATTCTTGAAACGAATGCGTTAACGCATTAATAGAAAGTCCTCAGCTATCAATTGAAGAAACATATGAACATCAATTGAATATAGCAAAAGAACTTTTTGACGTGGAAAACAACTGTAACAGTGATTTCTTCATTGTCAGATGGTGCGGTCACCCGAATATGTATCAAATTGTATCAGGCGACTGTTTGGAAAATTCCATAAAAAAGGGATTTCGATTAGCCAGAAAAAGCGGCACGCTTAAGGAATGGGGATCAATAAATAAAATATATAACCTGAGAAGACGAAACAACCTTGTTAATCCAAATGAAACTCGAAACATGAAACTCGACTATTCGAAGTAAGTTTAAATTCAAAAAATATTTATCTTATCTATTTTTAAATTCAAAAGTTTTAACTAATTTTTATAATCTTTTTTTAGTAAAAACAGAGGTTTTATTGGTTAAAATTATCAAAAAGAATAAAGCTATCACTGGAGGTAAACAACAGCAACATTTACGTTTTCAATCAAATTGCAAAAAACAAAAATGAAAAGAAATTTCGCGATAAAAATGGAAAATTTCTATCAACAAACTTAATTGGGAAAAAGATAATACGAAAATTATCATCAAAATCAGTAATTAATACTTGTGTTATCTTCTACATTGTTGACGACTTTAAAAACACCACAAATTATCTACACTGTGGTGTTTTCGTGGCTACCGGAAAAGTCGACAAATATAGAAATGGTAGGTATTTTTAAACAATTTTATATTTTCATTTTTAAAATATAATATTTTTAGGATTTGCTTTTGAACCAATATGTCTCGATAATTCAATTGGACAACTACACTCTATCAACACAACTATAAAAAATTAATTAAATCCAGCAATATAAATGGTGGAAAGGATTACAAAAACACCAAACTTTATTTCGGATCACAGAAAGAAGAAGAAAAGACTTGTGCCGAATATTGTTTTAAATTTATAAATGATATTTTGGCCAATAATTTAAATAATTATAAATCAGCAAATACTGATCCCTCAGGTAATATTATGTATTAAATAAACTGTATATATATTTTAATTTTTAAATTTACAACTTGATTAAGATTTTATTTTTTAATGGTTATGGTTTTGTTTTATTATTTTTATTAAGAAAAAAATGTAAAAATATTTTGTTAAACAAAAAAAATAAAAAAATTTTATAAAATCCAACAATCTTTGTTTTTTATAATTAAATATTGTGTTCGGCACACTTTTCTAACTTATGCTGAATATAAGCCTAAAGTAGACTTAATACCGATTGGTATAAACACCTTGTTTTATAAGTGATGAATTGTTTTGATGCATTACACACATCATAAGTGAACCTTTGCTGTATGCTTTAATGTCTAATACAGTGTACATTTCGTTTAATATATGAATAAAGAAATTATTAGAAAGAGAGAGTATTAGAGAATGAGTGAGAGAATGAAAGATAGAGGCTATTAGAGAAAGTAGTATGAGATAGATAGAGAGTATTATAGAGAGAATGAAAGACTAAATGAGAGAGAGTAAGCATGAGAGAGAGAGTTGCATTGGATAGATTGTATGAGATCGAGTATGAGAGTGCATTAGAAACAGATTGAGAGAAAAAGAGAGTGAATAATTGAAAACGAGAGAAGGAGTATTAGAAAGAGAGAGACAGAATAAGAGAGAGATTGACTACCGATTTTATCACCGGAAATATTGGCGCATCTCATAAAGACATTTATGAAGAAGTTGTTACCACAATAACTACAACTGAAGCAAAAACGGAGTGTATGGTTTTTCTGATTTATAAGATTACTAATGTAAATATGCAAAAGGATATGTCTGGTTTTTTTACTGAAATTGTCCGGGTATTACGTCATTTTCTCCTACTATACTAAATAAGAGTTTCGATTAAATGATAATTTTTTGCTTATTCAAGAAAAGAATATAATATAAGTATTTTTATCAATTAAAAGATATTTTTATTTAATGTATTATTGAGGGCGAAATTGAAATATATTAAAATAATTTTTTAAATCATTCTAGTAACTGCTATTTATTCTAAAACCTTGATAACAATCGATTGAATCAACAATTAAAGATTAGCTACTATTAAAGATAGGTGTCATTGTAACCGCATGCTTCTTTACTCCGAGAAGAAAGTCTTTTACAATATATATCTTAATACTTTAAATGTATTTAAGACTAGTGATGCACCTAAATTTTAACCTTAACGGTTAACCGGTTAAAGTAAAAATTAAAGTTAAAAATTTATAAAGAGTTAAAGTTACGGTTAATAATAATTTAAACCGGTTAAGTTATCAAAATAAACCCAGTTAACCGGTTAACTTTATTTTTTTTGTTTTCAATAATTTATGGTCAAATTTCAAAAAATAAATTCGTTTTAAATATAAAAATATCATTTAAGTTACGAAAATGTCTTAAATTGATTATTTTTATTATTGAAATTAATAAAATATTTATATTATAAACCACTTCATTAAATTAGATATAAAATATTAATGAATTTTTTGAATGTTAATTCGGTTAACCCTCCAGTGGAACTCTTATTATAATTCCAAACTAGGCAATAGTGGCATACTTTTTATGCGCTGTACACAAGCCAACTTCCAGTGCACTTCAACGCATTAAAATTTTTCTGCAACCATTCTAGTGTGTTTTAACATTCGCGTTACTTTTGCCTCATTCGTATACTTAATGCTATAAAACAAACTTTACAGGGTGTTAGCACTAAAATGTTATG
>JAQIVF010000523.1:0-21311 GCA_034698365.1 Steganacarus magnus
TGTTTAACAAAAATAATATTATACAGACATAGTGTAGTAATTGTTTTATTGTTATTTATTATTTCATTAAACTGATCAAGGGTTGAGGTAAAGCTTCCTTTTAAAACCGAGATTATCACTGTTCGGCGATTGCATGCAAGGAATTAATTCACCATTAATTTTGTCGTTTGTGTACTTTTTAGAAATTTCTCGGTCAACCTTTATAATGAAAATGGCATAAAACAATGAATATAAAATTTTAATACTGCATTGGTCTTACAATATCGATAATATCTCGCAGTGGTTTTTCATGAGCGTATTGTGCTAACGCTCTCGCCAGTGTTGAACCCAACCACGTGCCTAAATCGGGAAGACTGTACGACACGTAACCCGGTGTGGTTGAGTAGACGATTAACATGTCAGACCACGCGGCACGCAAATGTCGCGCATCGCTGTTAGGCACGACATTGTCAAGTATTCGGTCGCGTTTATCTAATATAAATAGAGTAATATTTTAATATTAAATATACTTTAACAAAAATAATACTTAAAACTTTTGTAATGTTTTATATAAATTAAATTATATTATTCAACTAAAAATAACTCACTCCCTCTGCAAGCGCTAACGAAGAATACTTTCGGTTTGTTTGCTAAACTCTCACAATTATCTGCATTGAAATAAGCAAATAGTGTTTCCAACTCAACTTGATTTCCGTCGACACCCGAAACATAACCATCACTTCCATGTGATAGAAAAATCACAACCAGCGCAATGTGGTTCACTAATTCATCTTTTTTCGACAGGTCTGAGCAAATGACGTCAATTTGTTTCGCTGTCCGGTTTTCGCGTACTTTCACTTTAAAGTGTAACTGATTGAACACCGATATGAGTGACTTGCATTCACTTTGCGATCCGTCTCGTTCTTTGAACCCAGACTCGTTTTTTCCCATGTTGTTATTGAATATAACGCAAAATCCTCTCGGATTATTTGCCATTAAGTAAACCTCTTCTGATTCATCATAAAATGTTGTGGCTAACGTTACTGCAAATTCTTCTTCTCTTGTGGCATTTTTTAACGCCATATTTACTTCATCTATTCTATTCTATTTATTATATACTTTTTATTTTACACACAGTAAGGCTATTATTTTTCAACACAATAATATTATAATGCGTCACTTTTCTCGTTCATGTGATGTATTATATTTTATGCAAAATAGCTCTGTTTTTTGTCTGTTTAATTTAACAAAAAATTTCATAAACGAGTACGTCATCACATTTATAATCATGATTTTTATTAGAAAATTATACACATTACAAAAAAACACAAATCTTATTCACACATATGCCAATCTATTGGCTGACCTTTTTAGAGGATATGCAAAATTTATCGCACCATCCCTAGAGAAATCTCAATACTTAAATAATTCTTAACAATAAGTGGTTATGTTAACATAAGTTGTTTACGGGAAGCGAAAGTTTGAGTAATTGCTTCTTAACACAAATGTTCTCACAAGTGTCATATATCTGATTACTTTATAAAAGCAATGTCATTACTAACTCTGATTTGATGTTAAATTCCAAGCAATCAATGCATTCCAAGCTGAACTAACTTAGAATGTAATGTAATTCTAAATAAAATTATGTTTATGAAAACCACATTAAAAATATTATTTATTACTCTTAACTCAAAATAAAAAATATAAAGTGTATATTGAATTGAAATGTTTTTTTAACACTACATAAATAACTTTTTGTAAATTACGAAATTATTTATATGTTTATCAGATGTAAAAAAAGTCAAAATCTATTAAACTAGTCCTAGTATCTCAAAATTATTAAAACATGCCTCAACTCTAATCTATGTAATCATCACTCATTCGCCTATCTTTACTACTATTGGCGTAATGCCAGTGATAAGTGCCATAACTAGAAAAAATAAAATTATTCATTGTAATCATAACTCTGCAGTTTTTTAAAAGTTTACTTACATATACAAGAAAAAGTTTTACATATATTAAGTAAAATAAGGAGATAAAAAATAGAGATTATCAAAAACGTTTACCAAACACTGGCAGAATCGCCGTTCTCACTTAAACTCTTAAACGACGCGCACTGGCTATTAGACTGCGCAATAGTGGCACAGTCGCGCTCGTCGTCGCCGTGCAAACAGTCCGCCTGTCCGTTGCACACTAGACACGAGTAAACGCAAATACCGGAATAGTGTCTCATATACTGTTGACGAATGCATTGCGCTGCAAATAGGAATGAAATAGCATTTTTATTTTAGACTAAATATAATGCATAATAAATGTATATTAAATGTATAAATATATTGTTATACCACTCGCTTGCTGTGGTTGTTGCAGACGGAGTCTGGGATCTGAATATGTGTGAGGTTCATGTGAACTTCATACTATTTATATGAACAATTAAAATAATTAATTATTATATGATTAGTGTTCGTGTCTCACATCGACATCGAGTCCTTTCAATCGAAAAACTTGTTTAATAGGTTTACCACGTGATGTGAATCTATAGAACTCTTTCTCATCTCTGATCACATCATTAAAACTATAAAACCATTTTAATGAACAAAGAGTTGCATTTCCCAAATCGTATAAACAGTTCAATTGTACTTCAGATCCTTTTTTAACCGATTAATTAATGATCGTGTGTATAACTGCAACAAATACATGGCTTTTTGATCTTCTTTTAGTTTCGACCGAACATTGCGCTTATAATAGATGAGTAATAACTATTAAAACGGCGACATTAAGTGCGACACTAAAAATAGAAATATTTAAATATTTATAATAATTCTATTGTAATTTTTGTAAGAGTAATGAAAGAAAAATCACTTAATTATTTATAATTAAGTAATATTTTTTAAAGTTTATTGAGACTTAATTACTGATGAGTTAATTATTTTAATTTTATTTTAATTTTTAGTGCGTTGTATTTAATACGATTAAAATATTTTTTAGTTTCACAACTATTTAAAGTTCAATTAAATGCTTGTATTAAATGAATTATAAATGCGTGAACTGCTACATACACTGTTCAACATGAAGGCTAAAGGGGGCTCTATTTTCTTCAAAATTAATTTAAAAAGACACCAAAATAGAAAAAAAAAAATCTGGTTGATTGTAGTTATATTTATTGCACTATTAATTAGAGAGTATTGTAACCGTACTTTATGTATAAAGCAATAGTCATTAAGATATTACATACTTTGATCCTTATTATAAACTAATTATGATGTCATGGCCAGTGATGATCACGTTCGGCGCTCACTCATGATATTTAAATAAAGCTCTACTTTCATACACTCGATCAGCAAAATAAACATACGCTCAGAGATCCCATTACGAGTTCGAGCGATGAGAGCATTGCTGCTGATTTCTAAAACATTTATAGTATGATAAAATAATTAAAAATTTATTAAATATTTTGACTTAAATTTTTTTATTTGTTCCATAAACTTATAAAAGTTACTTTCTATTAATTATAATGTTTATACGACCCACTAATAGAAATAATAACCTCTATTCACAAAAATATACTGTATAGTAGTATCACTCAACGTTTTGCGCACAGAAATTAAGCACATTTATTGTTGTATCGCGCAGATTATAATGGCGATAAAAAAATTATTTATTTAATCCAATTGTTCGATAATATAGTAAGTTATTTATTTAACAACTTGCAATCTAGGTTTATCCATAGAATCCAATGTTCAGATGTATTTAGTTAATTTAACTGATTTAATCTAATAACAATCAACTGATAATTTAGACGATAAAAAATTTTGTAATAAATAATTGATTATCAATTTTTCATATTTACATCTCTTGCCGATAAAGTCAACGCTTTGTCGAGTATTATTTGCTACCATCACAACACTTAGTTATTTTAAATACTGAATTACTAATACTTGTAATTTATTTCTCAAACACTTTTGACGTCAGTGTTGGTACTGTAATGTATTAATACATCCTTTGTAATGCAAACATTTGTGTTGTGATGTAAGAATTCAATAATAAATAATTGCGATACACTTTGATACGTCGGCTACTATTTAAACTCTTATACTATTGACACGTACTATGTTCCAACTATACACTTTGTTGTAGTTTTTTCTGCTTAATTACATCTTGTAATTAAAACGTGAATTAGTACTATATATTAATTAATCACAATTAAAGTTTAATGAAGTATATTTCTGAGTAATTGTGATACTAATTAAAGAAAAATAATGATCAAAAGAACTTTGATTTCAATATATGACTTATTTATTTATCTTCAAAAGAGAGAAAACAAAGTTCAATAAAATAGTAACTGAACTAAAATATACCTTAAGTTATTATCGCAATAATTCTATTAAATATAACTTATCGGCAAAATCTGCGCAAAACAACAAAAACTAACATAATTTCTTTGCGCAAACTAAAAATTTATGCATAATAAAACTGTAGATAATATTTCTCTTAGTGGGTCATATAAACTTCATATTAATAATCTAAAACTTTTCAGTCAAGATATTTAATAAATTTCTACATATTTTTTATCAAAATATAGAAGTATTGAATCAGCAATAATGTGCAACGTTAGGGCAGATTGCGGTCTCAGCGCGCGTAGTAACGCGTGTTTTGAACATCACAGGCAATATTGACATCATAAATATAAAATATTAATGATCATAGTTTGTAATTTTTTAAACAAAATTTTTTCTAGACATAAAGTACGGTTACTAAGCTTAAAATTAAATATAACTTCGCTGTACAATATCAGTAATAATAAACTAGTTGAACAGTCGATATTTTTATAAATTTAGATGATTTTTAAATATATTGATAAATTTAAAAAATATTTTAAAATTTTCTCAATTTTTTATTGCACTTTGGAAGAGGCGAAGTTTATTAGAAAATGAACGTTGCCTTAGTTATTCCACGCTCTGAAAGTTTTAAAGTTTCAATATTACTCAAGCTATAGAAACTCATCCGTTAAGGTTACCCCCTGTCATGTTTTGACTGAACAATCCGATTGTAAATCAAAAAAATACATTAACTGGTTACTGGAAAAATCCAAAGATGGTTATGTGATTGTCCGGTATTTATGATTTTTAAGATTAATAGTGTGAAATTACTTAAAGAGTTAATTAAATCAAATTAAAGACTAAATCATATTAATTAATTAAAAAGTTAAATTCTACGTGCATAACTCGGAGTGTACTACCAAACTCCTTTACCAAACGCACAAGTCTTCATAATTAATTAAAAATTTTATTATGTTCACTTTAACTTTTTAACTTTACAAAAAAATGGTTTGAAACTTATTTAAAGTTGAATTTAAATTTTTCCGTAGAGAAAGAAAATGAAATGATTTTTGATGTAATTGACGTTAAATGTGTAACCGTCACCGATAACACAATGCCAATTTCTCATTGAACTTTAGCATCATATAATCGGCAATCGCTTTTTTCTATTTCTTTATATTGTACTTCTGTAACGCTAGACGCGCAGTGTTTAACGCATGATCGCGCATCTCTAGCGTCATGTCTACTTTATATACTTGAAGTTTTTATCAGTGAAAATTTTACCGATTTTAGACTAAGAATTAGAGACGTGTGGCTGAGAAATTTATTAAACAAAAGAATGAAATTAGAAAACTTCTGGAAATTTAGAAACCATATTTTGATTTGAGCCAAAGTTATTGTTTGCATTTTTATTTAAGTACAATTTATTAATCATATCCGCATAATTTCTCCTTAATTCAATGGTGATTACAATTGTAGCGTTCAATTCGAGTAATTCTCTGTAACTGATTTTCAACTGATTTAATTCAACTCTGATCTTATTGTTATTGTCGAGCAAATATTGGAAGCAATCGTGTGCCGCTTTATCGCAAAATTTTTTTGCATTCTTTCTTCTCATTTATGTTGTATGCGCATTGTTGTGAGTGATTTCTTAAATTTTCTAAATCAATCACTTCGTCACTTCCATTGTCGAAAAAATTGCATCGAGTTTTAAGCTTTCCCAACAAAATTTATTATTGTTCTGATAAAAAAAATTTAAAGTTATTTAAATAATACTTTATAAAGTTTGAATAATTTCATTGACCATATTATTTAACCACAACACTTCTAGCTATTCTAATAATCAATATCTCGGCTATTCTAATTTTATTAATAAAGTTTTTGTGACATCAATTATCTAGGCGTCTCCAATCTCTATCAAAGCGCTAAATCTCCATTGCTTACGTCGTTTGTATACCTTTTGGAAATTTCTCGGCCAACCTTTAAAATAAATAAAATAATGAATTTAAATTTTTAATACTGTATTGGCTTACAATATCGACAATATCTCGTAGTGGTTTTTATAAGAGTATTTTGCTAACGCTCGCGCCAGTGTTGAACCCCCCAACCACGTGCCTGAAACGGGGTGTCTGTACGACACGTAACTCGGAGTGTGGCTAAATAAATGATTAACATGTCAGACCACGCGGCGCGCAAATGTCGTGAATCAGTTAGGCAAAATATTTAAAGAATGAAAAAATATAGTTTTAAATAAAATATTATTAAGAAACTGAATAAAAATTAGAATAAAATTATGTATATTATTTCGATTGCTTGCTCTGTTGAGATTTCACTGCAACAAAAACATGCACAATTATTAAACGCATGCTCTGTTTAAATATAATGCAACACTTCATATACTGTATCATATAGTCTATATGTATACTGTATTCATATACTGCTGTGTATGATATGAATTCCTTTACTACTTGTCATATCATTAAGTGTGCATCATTTCAACACTTGTATGTAATTTGGTTTTAATAAACTAAACAGAAAAATAATATATTGGCAAACTTATGTTACAAAGCGTACGCTAAACTATATAAACTAATGAGATATACTAATAAAATATTTGTTCAATTCAATTGTTTCTTCAGTTTAATATTTGAATATAACATAAAATAACATGACTTAACTGTCTAACACATGTCTATCGCGCATGACTTTGAATAAAAGCACGTTTTTGTTATGCAGCATTATATAACAGTTATATAGCAGCTGTAAGCCGACGCAAACTGGGAACATAAGCATCCTTTGTGTTGCAATAAGAGGGCATTGCAATTAACACTTATAAATGTTGCAATTATTGCAATCGGGTTTCTAGTAATTATGAATTGGCACATAATCTAAAGTGATTTAATTTTAACAAAAAATTTACGTAAATTAAAGTGATTTCGTTTTCGACCATAAAACTCGAAATGTAAGTAAAAAAATTAAATTTAATTATTATATTTTTTTAATTGAAATAAAATAGAAAATAATTAAAGTTATTTTTATATAAACCGAATAAAAAATATATTTATTAGTGAATCTTCTCACTGATTATATCTCAAAAGAATTTGATTTTTATCTCACATTTTCAGAAAATGTTACTTATGTTCACATGACAATATGTGCGCAATTTTTAGATCTTGAATTAAATAATTAGTATAATACTTTCCGGGTTTTTAGTTTATTGTGTCCGAGTTTCAAGATTATGCTGGAGAAATTTTTTTTTTGGATTTATAAGTCTTAATAAAAATCATAGAATTTAATTTTGTAAATATATTTGAAAAAGTGATTTTATATATTTAATAAAAATCTTAATTCCTCCATTTTCATAGCTATAATTTTTTTAAAAGGATAATTTTACTTGGATTGCATATTTGGATTGAACTTGCAAACTTTATATCACTTAGACTTAACCAGAAATTCTTTCGGTATTTTTTGGAATGCGGTTTATTTACTGCAGCAAATATGTTAGATGAATTAGGCAATTATTGCGTAGTAAATCACCCATTAAAAGCGGAAAAAATATTCTTTGTTGCTTTAACAATGTTTAAATATTTATATCCATCGATTTACGAACTGGATATAGTGCTTCTTGGCTATCGCGCAATGATTGAGCTACAAATTGGGAGAATACACCTTTTAAGACGGAATTTTACTGAATCGAGAGTGCATTTCTTGCGCGCAGAAGAGTTGTTCAACACGTTACTAGATCACATAAAATTGAGCGAACATAAAAATCTATATCCGGAATTCGCGAAAAATTATGGATTAGCTGTAGTAGTTCTGTCATTATGTGAGGCGTATTCAGGAAATTACACGGCAGCGAACGAAAGAATTTCGGCACTGATTTCGGGGAAGGGATGTGATATAGATTTTGCTTCAAACAAAGAGCTTTACACCTTTTTATTGGAATTAGCGGAGCAATTATTTATAACAGGAAATAATATCGAATGGTTTAATTCATGCGTTGAGCAAACCTCATATGACTATAAACCTACTACTATTAGAATCGATTCTTTAATGTTACTACAATTTTCAAAAATACTAGCGTCAATTCGTTCGTCTTCATCAAACAACCTAGTGATGGACCAAATAAAACAAAACCTCGAGAATATAACTGATACGATTGAAAGCGTTTTAAACTATTACTCAAATAACAGTATCGAAGAGTTGGAGGTTAAAGAAAAAGTTCTGAATTATTTCAAACACTTTAAAAATAGAATTAAGGACATAAAATCATTTGAAATTTTTTTGGAAAACTCGCACAGAGAAGAAATGAAAGATTGGCTCCTATCGCAGGTTCAGGGTCTATGGGATCGCGTAATTTATTCTATTGATTATGACGCGCATTCTAATTTACTAGATAAAACGTCCACCAACGACACTGATAATAGAAAAAAAAATTTGCTGCGTTTAAGTTTTAAATTTCAACAAAATTACAACTTACGAGAGGCGATAAAAATTTGTAAAAAGTTACCCTCAAGTTTAAATCTAAATCCAGTTGAGAATTTTGACCTCGGAATGATATCATATCACTTAGGATGTTGCTATGAAGATAATGAGCTGGAAAAAGCGGAAAAACATTTAACTGATGCCTCGAATATTTTCAAAAATATTGACAAGTGTTCATTAGATTTAAATAATAAAATTTTTATCGCATTTACTGAGAGTACGATTGGCGCTACACTATTAGATAGATATAGATATGAGGAATCTCGAGACCATTTACGGATTGCAAGAGAATTTCTCAAACAAGTTATTGAACGCGAAAAAGTGACTAATTATGCCGAACTTCGAAATTTTTTCGATACTGTCATAACTATTCCTTATTATTTCGTACAAGTGTTAATCGCGAAGTGTGAAGTGATGTTAGGAAACGCTAAACTATCAAATGAAATTATGTCGACAATATTTGACAGTAAAGAAGGCATTGTAAATTTCTCAGCGGGCAAAATGGCTTTTGATTACTTAGTAAGACTGGAACACCTTATTACTAAAAAAGGAATTACTGTAGACTGGATGCATAAATGTATTAAATCTCAACCATACAACTTTGACTATGACTGGAAAGATCTGCAGTGCAGATTCGCCATCCAATATGTAGACTGTGGACACCCGGTAAAAGGAATTAAACTATTAATTGACTACAATAACGAGTTTGAAAAGCGATAATCGCCATCCTTTTAATTTAAACGCTGTGTACGGAATTTTATGCGCTCAACTAGACATTAAATCCAGGGGTATAAATATCTTCACTGAATTTCCTGAGTTTAACGCGTTATGGTTAGATAAAGCATTGACCTATTTTGAGATAAAAAAATGTTCAAAGTATTCCGAACAGTTTATATCGCAAAAAAGTGTGCGCATAGACATTACTAATTTTCCGCTGCCATTAAACGAGACATGTGTGTTCGATCAGGCAGTATACGAAATTAATTCCGTTGAACAGCGACAACATTGGCGCGGAATTTGTGTTATAATTAACAATATATCTTTTTTCGACGAAAAGGAGTGGAGAAATGGTACAATATTTGATGCGCTTCGGCTAATAAATATATTTACTGAGTTAAAATATAAGGTAAAACATCGGCTAAAATTTTGTTTTCATCTTAATAAAACTAAACTTTAAAGGTTACAGTTTTAAACGATAAAAGTAAAATGGGCGTGTTATCCATATTAAAAAATATCGCTTCAAGTGAAAACCTCACGCATGACGACTCATTTGTTTGCATTGCGTTATCGCACGGCGATAACGGAGTGATAAATGGATTGCAAGGTCGAGTATATACGCGCGATATTGTAGACTTATTTAGCGATAAAAATTGTCCCAATTTGGCGAAAAAACCGAAAATATTTATTTTTAACAGTTGCAGAGGAAGTTAGTAATATTTAATATTTAAATTTATTTATTAAAATTTATATATTTAGCTAAAACGTATAAATGCGATCTAAATGTTGCGGAAAATTCTTTATCGCGGAATTTAAATAAAAGTCAAACTAGTGTTGAACTTGAAGCTGAATTTTATTGGCACGACATGTTTATTTGGTATTCAACTATTGAAAGTAATCATAAAATGGTTTTTTGAAACTTAGAAACTTTAGTTTAGTTGTGTGCTGTTTTGTAAAAATAGGTTTCGTTTCCTATCGTAATGGCACTAAAGGTGCACTTTTTATCGATAAGTTAATAGCTGTAATAACGGAGTATGCGAGAAATAACTCACTTACGGATTTGGCTAAAAGGGTTTGTTTGCTGATTTGACAAATGAATTTATAAAATATAGTAAATTTTTTTGGCTATAAAAATAGGTCGAATTTTTACTTCGATCTGACTTGTCAGGAAAATCATACAAACAAGTGACCAGCATTGAGACATTTGGATGGTGTAAAGAGTTTTATTTTATTCGCAATCATAGACCAGTTGAACAGTAGATCTTTTCATAGAAATTTGATAAACTAATTTTTTCGAATAAATTGATTTCTTTTGTATGGTTATAGATGTAAGCTTTTAATGTGAAATAAAAAATTTAATGTTGATAAAAGTCGTGTTAATTAAAATTTCATATAGAAAATAAAAATAAAATATCGTAATAATAGTTATGTTTATGATTCTGATAACTTGTTCGATTGTAAACAACAGCAACCAAAAACATGTACATTTATTACACGCATGCTCTTTTAAAATATAAGGCAATAAGCAATATGTGGTATGAATTCCTTTACTGCTTGTCATATCATTAAGTGTGCTTCATTTCAACACGTGTGTGTAATTTAGTTTTAATAATAAATACGTCATTAAAACTAAATAGAGAAATAATATATTGGTAAGCTTTTCTATTACAAAGCGTATACTAAACATCACAAACAATATGAGCGATACAACAATATACAACACTAACACGAATCGAGATGTCGAGAGAGGAGTTTGCGTCATAATACGGAATGAATCACCGAACTCTAGCATTGAATGGAGACACGGAACCACGAGAGACGAGACGGGTTCAATTAACAAATTTATTGAGTTAAACTATAAGGTGAATGAACTTTTAACTGAGAATTTAAGTAATCATTTTTGATCATACACTGTAGATGATTGTTATTAATGATTCCGTGAAAGAAGAAATATTAGAGAGATTGGAAGAAATTGCTGAACAAGAGTGTCTCGAATCGCATGACTCTTTTTTATGCATCGCTTTATCGTATGGCGCGAGTAAAAGTATTTATGACAAAACCGGTTCGCAAATTCGCTTTCATGAGGTATTTAATAGATTCTCTGCTGATATGTGTCCAGTCTTGGCTAATAAACCGAAAATTTTTATTTTCGATTTTTGTTTAGCATGTAAGTGCGGAAAAAAGTTTCTAAGTTAATTCATACTTTTTTTCTGAACATATGATTTATCCCAATGTATATATAATCGCACAGCAAATTCTAATGAACAATCGTCAAGCGATTTATTGCACAATAATAACGAAAAACCTGAGAGCGCAGACACACTTCTCACCGATACGTTTGTGTTGATTTCGATGAGCAAAGGTATTAATACTATTTAATATAAAGAAAAATTTTTGATCTTTAAGTTATCTTGATTATAGAATTTTTTTTTATAAATTAAGAATTTGTTGCTGATAGTGATAGTGGTAATTCTGGTGGTTCTTTGTTTATTGGAAAATTAATTGAAGTGATCAGAAACAATGGAAGCACCACAGAACTAACAAGACTAGCACTAAAAGTATAAATTTTAGATTTCATTATTTAGTTCGTTAAACTTTTTTTTGCTGTTAGATTTAAATTTTTTCATTGAGGTGTTACTCATAACTCTTTTCTATGTATTATTCTAATACTAAGATCACGTCAGCTGTTGATGTAAGCAAAGTCGCAGTGAATAAAGTCAATATCGTTACGAAGTCATACGGTTGGTGTAAAGGGTTTTACTTCAGTCAGAACAGCTATCACTTAACAGTTGTCTATCCAACACCATTAATCCAAAAAACAACATTTCCCGGTGATTGCACTGTGAACGATGTTTTCGATTTATTGCGTGTCGAGTGCAGCGATATAGAGGTATATGATGTGGTGATTGCGAGCTCAAAAAAGAAGTTAAATAGTTATGCGAAAAATTCTAGTCTAAGCGAGTGTGACGTGCAAACTATAGATAAAATAATTGTGCAATTCTTGTGCTGAACTAACGGCTTATTATTATTGCAAATAAAATAAGTTTTAAAAGATTTATTATTACAATATTTAAAGTTTGATAATTGTTTGATTAATTAAGTGCTTCACAGTTAAACTGAGTGCAGCGTCGTATCCTTCAACTAACGCATACGACGCTGCACTCAGTTTAACAGTGAAACACTAATTGAGTGTCACAAAGAACGCCTCAATAGCAGTGCGATTCACTCAGTGTCTGCAGTTACGTTTGCTATAAAATGACTACAAATGTATGTTATAGTGTCACCACTGGTAGCAAATAATACTCAACTAAGTGTTCACTAGTGAAGTAAACCAGAAAAATTGATAATTATTTTTATTTATCACAAACTTTTTTATTATCTAAATTATCAGTTGAATGTTATTAATTAAACTAGTGTGCGATCGGACATATCAACACTCTGATCGAGCTTGAAATGGCAAACTAAACTAAATTTAACTAATAACAGATAAACACAGGATTCCATGTATAACACTAGATAACACAGAACTGAAAATATTCTTAGAAAACTGATATGCGATTAGTATAGTGGTATAAAACATGATTTAATGAATTTTTTAATTAGTTAGAAATTGTTGCTCACTTTTTTATAATTACTTTAATAATTACTTTGTATTTAATGCATTAAAATCAATAATTATTTAATTATATAAAATCAAGCATTTTTCTATAGCTTGCATAAATCGGTTAATTAAAAATAAAAGTAAATTTTAATTAATTTTTAAATAAATGTAATCTTATTATCGGTTGTTAAGTTTTTAAAAAGTGAAAATAATATCATTCATAATTGTTCAGAAAAAATGATTACACTGTCATATTCCTATTTGCTTTATTGTTATTTATTGTTTTTCTTTAATTAATCCCGGGTTGAAGTAAAGTTTCTTATTAAAACTCTTGTTATCAATGTTCGGCGCTTGCATGCAAAGCGCTAATTTACCATTGATTTCGTCGAGCGTACAGTTTTGAGAAATTTCTCGGTCAACCTTTGAAGCATATGATAAAACAATGAATTTATATTTTTTAACAATGTATAAGTGTCTTACAATATCGATAATATCTCGCAATGGTTTTTCATGAGCGTAATTCGCTAACGCTCGCGCCAGGGTTGACCCCAACCACGTGCCTGAAACGATATCTCTGTATGACACGTAACCCGGATTTGTTGAGTAGACGATTAACATGTCAGACGAGAATGTCGTGCGTCACTATTTGGCACGAGATTGTAAAGTATTCGGTCGCGTTTACCTATAGATTGTGTAATAATTTATTAAATAAAATAATTGTATCTCAAAATAACTCTTACTTCCTCTGCAAGCGCTAACGAAGAATATTTTCGGTTTGTTTGCTAAATTCCCGCAATTATCTGTAGTGAAATAAGTGAATAGTGTTTGTAACTCAACACGCTTTCCGTCGACACCCAAAACGCAACCATTATCACCATGTGATAGAATGATCACTACCAGCGCATTGTGGTTCACTTACTCTTGTTTTTGAGACAGATCTGAGCAAATGATGTTAATTTGTTTCGACGTGCGATTTTTGTGAACTTACACTTCAAAGTGTAACTGTTTAAACACCGTTTCTAGTGAATCGCAGTCACTTTGAGATCCGTGTCGTTCCGGAAATTCAGTCTCATTTTTTCCCTCGTAATTATGAAAACTACATAATTAATTATGTGTTTTTCAGATTTAAAAAAACAACACAATATCTGTTAAAATAGTAACAGTATCTCTCAAAATCATTTAAAACATATTTTTTTCTATTACTTAATATCTTAATCAAGACCTGACACATATGCCTCTCCACTCTAATCGCTGTTTGTAATCATCACTCAATCGTTTATCTTTACTGCTATTGGCGTCAGTGTTTGTCGGTCGAGGCTGTTGTCGCGACGCTTCCCTATCTTAAGTATTAGGTCTGATTTGAGTTTCTTCGTTATAAATTCTGTGGTCGATGCTGAGGAAATCTCTTCGGATTGCTTACTCTACTCTCTTCGGCGATTACTGGCTGTGGCGGTGGATGCGTTCTCTCCGAAAATACTAGGCTTAATCTGTTGTTGATTCTCGCGTATATCTTGCATATTACGGTCTTTACAGTTCGCTTTATCGTCACCGTATTGGAGTGATACGTGCCATCACTAAAAATACAAATTATTCAATACTATCAAAAAAATAATGCTCTAATAACTGTATTGTTTTAGAATTTTGCTTACATATACAGCAGTTTTATATATGTTCAGAAATAGGCAGAGATAAGGTTATCACAAAATATTTTACCAAACACTGGTAGTATTGATACAGCGAATCGGCGTTCACTGACACTGAAACTCTTGCGACGCGCACTGGCTATTAGACTGCGCAACAGTGGCACAGTCGTAGCCTTGCAAGCAGTGCGCCAGTAGACTCGAGTCGGACGCAAATGCCGGAATAGTGGCACCGATACTGTTGAACTGCAAAATGAATGAAACAGCATTCGTTTATACATATGTATGTCAGTGTCGTCATTACGTGTCTGTGGCTATGTGTTTGTATAACTTTATATTATTTATTGAACTTTTAGTGAATTGTAATAAGAGATAATTCGCTCTATTGGTAACTTGAAATTTAATTCCCGATTTCGATATTATTTCATATATTTTCTGGTTTTTTTTACAAATATTTTCTAGAAAGGAATTCGGTTAAATCCAAATATACCTAAAATGTGAGAAAAAGTGTAGATGAGTGGTAGTTGTAGGATACTATCACCTGGAATGGCGTAAAAAGAACATATAATCCAGTTTTATTTGCAATCTGTTGCAACTTAAAGATCGTGAGTATAACTTAACTGTAATTTTAAAAAACACCAAACATAGGAAAAAAATAAATATGGCTGATGGTAGTTATAATTATTGCACGACACTGCGCATTACATAGTAACCGTACTTTATGTATATAGCATAGTGATTAAAATATTAATACATACTTTAGTCATTATTATATAATAATTATGATGTCATGGCCGGTGATTGATCTCACGCTCAACTCTCACTTTAAATATTAAAATGAAGCTCGACATTCGTATGCTTGATTCGCACAAGAAATCTGTGATAGAATGATCACTACAAGCGCATTGTCGTTCAACAGATCATTTTTTTGCGACAGGTCTGAGCAAAGTATATTAATTTGTTTCGATGACCGGTTTTCGTGTAATTTCACTTCGAGGTGCAACTCAGTGAACACCGATTTGTGAGTGACTCGCAGTCACTTTGTGATCCGTTCCGTTCGGTGAACACTGTCTCGTTTTTGCTCTTGTAGTTGTGAAAAAATAACGCAATATCCTCTCGGATTATTAGCCATTAAATAAACGTCCTCTGATTCTCATTAAATTTTGTGGCTAACGTTTCACTCAGTTCATCTGGTGTTGAGTTTTTTAACGCCATTTTTACTACATATTTATTATGTTCTCTTAACTTAAAAATTATTGCTGTGATTAGTACTTCAATGAGTGCACACAAAAATTATTGCTGTGATTAGTACTTCAATGAGTGCACACAAAAATTATTGCTGTGTTTAGTACTTCAATGAGTGCACACAAAAATTATTTTCAGTCTGTGTTCAGCATTAAACCATTAACAGTGAAACACATCGCAAAAATTTATGCAGACTATAATTTAAGCAAACATATTCTAGTAGATTATTAGTGAAACATGTTTTAAGCTATCATATACTCTATTATTTTTAACTATTTCTTACGAATTGTTTAAACTAAAGTTTTTCTATCAAAGAAATTATTAAATTAAAAATATTGTGATATAAAAGTTTAAACGGTATGTGCAATTTTACAACCAGCAGTTTTACAACAATCATAATCAAGAAAATGTGAGGCTGCTTTAAATTGAAGTTCTTGAGTCAATCCGTTTTACTATCAAAGAAAATGGCAATTAAAAACGTTATTTGTACAACAATACAAAATATATGTGCTACGTTTTATATTGCATTAAACGGATACTTACAAAGCATTGATAATTTGTTCTTAAATAATGTTTTTCTAAGATATTTAACTGAGTTTAGACCAATTAAATTATTTATGAAATATTTTTTATACTTAAAAGAATTTACGAACTTTATATCGCAAAGTCTGAATTCAAAATTCAATCGCGTTTTTTGGAGTAGCGTAGTAGTCTATTATACAGCAAAGCTATATGAATTCGGTGATGACTGCGTGTGTAACTGCATAACAGTAGCGGATAAAATATTTTTTGTTAGTTTAACTATGTTTAAATATCTATACTCATCAAATTCGAAATTAAATAATATGACTCAATACTATCAGTCAAAAGTAGAGATACATAATGTTGAAATGCTTATGTCTAAACTGAATTTCGCAGAAGCGAAAGTGAGTTTATTGCGCACAGAACAGTTGCTGGTAACGTTACTTTCTCGTACAAAAGTGAGCGACAATCAATACCCAGCTTCGAAAGTCGGATTTTACTATGAAATGTCTGTTGTTCTGCTTGCAGTTTGTGACGCACAATTAGGAAATTACACGACTGCTAATGAACGCGTGGCGACATTGATGTCGGAGAGAAACGGTGAAATGGATTATACGATTTTTAACGCTGTTTTGTTAGGAGTGGCAAATATTTTGTTTCTGAACGGAATTACAGCTGAATGGCTAATCACATGCATTGATCAAACCGAAAATGAAAGTATAAATGACTGTAAACCTACAACAACAACAATTGTTTCTTCATTATTACTAGACTTTACAAAAATATTAGTGTCACTTCGTTCGAGCTCGACAAACAACGTAGTGATGGAAGAAATAAAACAAAATCTCGAGAATATAACTGATACAATTGAAAACGCTTTAAACTTTTACTCGAATAGCAGTAACGAAGAGTTGGTGGTTAAAGAAGAAATTCTCACCAAATTAAATCAATTTATAGATATAATAAAGGATATAAAATCGTTTGAACTTTTTTCGGACTTCTCATACAGAGAAGAAGTGAAGGATTGGCTCCTATCAAAGGTGCATGACATATGGGATCGAGTAATTTATTCGATTGATTATGACGCGCATTGTAAATTATTAGAAAAGTCTACCACGAAAGAAGACAATGATAATAGTGTAAAATATTTGCTTTCTTTAATTTTTAAGTTAATTAAAAATCACAACTTTCAGTATCCAATAAAAATCTGTCAAAATTTAAATTTATGTTCGAATCAAAATCCACCGGTGAAAGATTTCGAGCTTGGAATGGCGTCATATCACTTAGGAATTTGCCACGAAAATGATGACCCGGAAAAAGCGGAAATATATTTAATTGATGCGTTGAAAATTTTCAAAAATATAGACGAGTCAACATTAGAATTAAAAATTAAACTTTGGATCGCACTCACTGAGGGTGCGATTGGGAATACGCTGTATGATCAGCGTAGATATGAGGAATCTCGAGACCATTTAGTGCTGTCCAGAGAACTTTTCAAGCAAGTAATTGAAAGCGAAAAAGATACTAATATTCCAGAGACAATGAAAAATTTCAATGCTCTTTCAAATGGATACGATTTGGTGAACGTAGTAATCGCGATGTGTGAAGCTTTATTAGGTAACACTGAACATTCAAACGAAATAATATCTGAAGTTATCGCCAATAAAGGAGACAAAATTGATTACTCATCAACCAAAATGGCTTTCGATAACTTAGTCAGATTGGAAACCCTTATTATTAAAAAAGGATTCACTGTAGACTGGATGGATAAATGTATAAAATATCAACCATTCAATTTTGATTATGATTGGAAAGACCCGAAGTCCAGAATCGCTGCACAATATATAAACTGTGGACAACCCGTAAAAGGAATAAAGCTATTACTAGACTACAATGAAGAATTTGAAAAGCGTTATCGACATCCTTATAACTTAAACGCTGTGTATGGAATTTATTGCGCTTTACTAGACATTAACGAGAAGGGTATCAATATTTTCAACGAAATTTCTGAGTTTAACGCGTTATGGTTAAGCAATGCTATGACCTATTTTCAGATAAAAAATTACATAAACTATTTTGATGATAATTTTAAAACTAAAAGTGGTTTATGCATAGACGTTACAAGTTTACCGCTGCCAATAACCGATACAACTATTATAGAACACCAAATTTACGAAATTATTTTAGATAAGCGCCAACACTGGAGAGGATTTTGTGTTATAATTAACAATATATCGTTTCTCGATGAAAAAGAGTGGAGAAATGGTACAATTTTTGATGCGATTCGGCTAATAAATATATTTACTGAGTTAAAATATAAGGTAAAACTTCGATATAACTTCGATGTTTTCAACTTAATAAAATCTATACTTTAAAGGTTACAGTTTTAAACGATAAAATTAAATCAACTTTGCTATCCATATTAAAAAACATCGCTTCTCTAGAATGCCTGACGCGTCACGACTCGTTTGTTTGCATTGCGTTATCGCACGGCGATAATGGAGTGATCAATGGATTATACGATCGAGTATATACGCGTGAAATTTTAGATTTATTTAGCGATAAAAATTGTCCCAATTTGGCAAAAAAACCGAAAATTTTTATATTTAACAGTTGTAGAGGAAGTTAGTATTATTTAATATTTTAATTTATTTATTAAAAAGTTGTTTGTTTAGCTAAAACTTATAAATGCGATTTAAATGGGGCCGAAAATGCTTTATCACGTAAAGTAAATAAAAGTGAAACTAGTGTTGAACTTGAAGCTGAATTTTATTGGCATGACATGTTTATTTGGTACTCAACTATTGAAGGTAATTGTAAATATGCTTTTTCTAACTTAGAAACTTTATTTTAGTGTAATTTTTTGAAATATTAGGATTCGTTTCCTATCGAAATGGCACTAAAGGTGCACTATTTATCAATAAATTAATCACTGTACTAATGGAGTATGCAAGTAATAATAATCTTATGAATTTGGCTAAAAGGGTATTATTAACAACCAAAAAAATTGTATTTTTAAAATATTTATATTATTTTGGATATAAAAACATAGGTCGAATTTTTACTTCAATCAGAATTAAAGGGAAAATCCTACAAACAAGTGACGAGCATAGAGACATTTGGTTGGCGTAAAGAGTTTTATTTTACTAGAAATAATATGTCGTTTAAACCTTTGGATATTTTAATGGCGATAATTAGGGATTCAATTTTTCTGGAAACTTCCGACACTACTTTTAATAGAAATTTTCAGGAATTTAATATTTCTATACCAGTAACAACAAACAACATTCAATAAAGTAGGATTTAATTAACCGATTTTTCCGAAATTAAGGGTAATTTTGCACGTCTCGAAATTTATCCGAGAATACGTATTTTTGAGGGAAAATGTCCCGATTTTAGTAGTTTTCCGTAAATATTTTTAGCTTATCTTAAATATTTTACAAACATATTTAAGTTTTTTATAAGATTTAATTTAAAAATAAAGTTAAATTGCTGAATAAAAAATAAAGTATGAAAAACTTTGTCATCGCATAGCATCGAAATTAATACAGTAACTTAATACAAAACTAAAAAAACATGAAAGAAAGTGTTAAATATCTAAATAGTGATTATCCTAAAAATTTATATAACCTTTTACAAAGTGAAAAGTTTAAAAATATTGTCCCGATTTTTTGCAATTTCTTTCCCGAATTTGATGTACCCTCGAATCTCGTACGATTTTGGTACTTTTTAGTCTCGAAAAATTGAATTCCTGGCGATAATGCATTAGATATTAAAATATTTATCAATATTACAATTTTATTTATATATATCGGTTTTATATATATATTACTGTTTATCTTCAGTTAAAATTTATTTATTAATTTATTGACTCTCAAGTTAGATAGTGTTGAAAAAAGGTTGATTATTATTTTAAAAAATTAATTTACAAAACTAATAATGTTATTCATGAATATGAGTAAAGAATTTTATTTGAAAAAATTTACTGTTATTGTCAAATCTATAAGCTCACCTGCAACTAAATGAAGTGAGATAATAAATATGGTTGATTGTAGTTATATTTGTTGCACGGCAGTCATTCACTGAATTACTTCAGAGTAAACCTGTCTTACAACATAAACGAAAAATAACTAAAATTTTGAAGCGAAAAATGCAAATTTAACAATTATAATAGTTTTTAATTTTTATTTTGCTTTAAAAAATTATTTAATTTTGCGAAATACTATTAATGTCTTTTATTATAATTAAAATACAACTTTAGTATAGCACTGTTTTGTTTAATTAATAAGTTATTGATACTATTGCGCTAAAATTTCAAAATTCTCTCTGCAGTCAAACTAGTAATTTGTAAGAAAATACTTATGCGTTAAGCATTTCAGTGAATGACTGCCGTGCACTATTGCGCTATAGTGAGCAAAGTAACCTTACTTTTCAGCTCACATCATATATATTAAGGTGAGCTTATAGATTTGACAATGTCCGTCTGTCTGTCCGTACGTATGTCCGAAGTCCTCTTAAGTCCAAGAAGTCTGTCATTTACAAGCTATATCTTAATACTTTGTAACAAACATTAGACAACTTAATAGTCTGATTAGTTATCACGTTATGAAATTACTATGAGTAACAATGCTCTAAAGTAACAATTAATAAAACCCTTTTAAAATAATCCTAACAATACTTATGAAAGTGTACTCTTTATGAATGTGTCGTGAATTGTTTTTATTTAATCATTGGCACGAGCGGTGCGAACTCGAGAGCGATCTCTTTAAAAATCGATGTGCATTTGTTAGTGACTCGCAGCGT
>JAQIVF010000524.1:0-21306 GCA_034698365.1 Steganacarus magnus
ACAATTGATTTAAATTAAAAATTTTTAATTTATTTTATTGATAGCAAACGAAGATCAAAGAGCAAACCATGGGCTCAATTAAATCGATTTAATTAGATTTCTATTATATAGACAATTAGTATTTGTTCTTAAATTATTTTCATTCAACTATTAATTTATTATTTAATTAAATATTCAATTATTTTATATAAACATAGTTTGTGTAGTGATGATGGTTTTGAGCCTCTGAACCTCTGGAGCCTGAACCCGAACCTCAGGCTCGGACTCGGGTTTAGTTTCTGAGTTTTGAAAGAGGTTCGGGTTCGAGGTTTTAACATCTGAGAGCCTAAACCTGAGGTTCGGGTTCTATTTTGAAGCCTATTTGAACTTTCAGAAGGTTTCATGAAGGTTCTGATAATTTAAGTGACAATTTTTCTACGTAATTTCAGTAAATTGTCCCCTTTATACAAACCGTTTTCGTTATAAATATTTTTACTCTCAATAATTTTAATAAAGCTACTTAAATAAATTAAATTATATTTTGCAATAATAGGAGAAAATTTTTATTTCACTGTCCAAGCATTCAATTACAAAATTTAATAATAAAAATTGTAATAGAGGTTCTAGAGGTTCAGGCTCGAGCTTTAGGTAGGAGGTTCGGGTTCGGGTTTAGGCTTTAAGTTTTACAGAGGTTCGAGGTTCAAGTTTTTAAAGAGAGGTTTAGACTCAGTATCAGGTTCAAGACAGAGCTTCTGGAACCCGAGCCTCATCATCACTAAGTTTGGGTTTATTATATTATTTATTTTTTCTGAATTACTAAAAACTACTCTCAATTCGATACAACAGCAGTACAATGATTATTAAGAATTTAACTTTTTATTGAGAATAATTAAATTGAAAATCAAAAAATAATTATTGTTAAATTACATGGTAATATTTATTTATAAGCATATCAGGCTTGATTGAGCCTTCAGCCTGAGACGAGTCACACAATGCGCATCTCAAACCTCGCTAAACGAAAGTCTAGTTTAAGCTCTATTTTCTTAAATAATACAACTTTAATTAATATATTTGATTATCAAGTATTTTTTGTTTTTTTTTCAAATACTTTATTATTTCTATAGAAAAAAATTATAGTTTTACCAAAATTTTATAGCATTTCCAGAGCTTTTATGTTACAAGTAGTCAGTAATTTAAATAAACTATTCTTTACTAACTTAGATCTGTTAGTCTGATCTCGCGCTGAGTTCACTCGATCGCGCAACAGGTATACCATATTACGTTTGCCATAACGCGGACCCGTTCGCACTTTACAGTCGGGACAGAACTGTTCAGCAGCGGCCAAACTGTCCACTCCGATGTCAGCGGCGTTCTCTTCACTGTCGAATGATGCCATTATATTGGCAAACTCGTTGCTCGTGATTATTATTAAAACGGTAATAAAAGCGACCGAAAATTTCATTTTGCTTACAAAGTGTAATATCTAATAAAAAAGTTTTTTAATAATATTCTAATAAGTCACCTTAGCGGTCATATTTGTAGCAATCACTGAGATTGTGGGCAGCCTCTAATCCATAGTTACAGTTTATAACTTTTTAGTTTTAATTTTTTAACTTATTTATTACTAGATCATGTTTAAATATATTTTGTCATTTTATGAATAATAATAATTAATGAAAATTGAGATAAAGTGGATTTTTATGTTAGTTTATATTTATTTGAATATTATTAGAATAAATGAATATTATATACTATTTAAAATAATTTATAAACTAAAATATTGATATATAATAGGCACGTAAATCGTAAAAAATTTCAGACCCGAAACCTTTGTTGTAAAAAAAGTCTAAATCAAATAAATTTACAACTTTTTATCATATTTTTTAAAAATAAACTTTATTTTAGTTAATTTTTAGTCTACTGTAATATAGAATAAATGATAATTTTTGAATCTCTGATTAGTAAGAATAAATTATTATTAATAAAAAGAAAAAATTCACTTTTACATAAGAACCGTAATAAATGGTGTTTAGCCTCTGTATCCTTTTATATAAATCTTTAATTCAAATTCAATAATTTGTTTCATAGATTACTTGTAATTGAAAATAAGAATTGTAATAACTTAATTTTGGTCAAATATTAACATTAATATAATACTTAATTTTAATTTATCTAACAATTAACCGTAATATACAGGAATTATAGTTACCTTTAATTCTTATTGCGAATTTGACTATTATATTATTTCTGCGATGGTTTACTAATATTAATAAAATCTTAAATTAAAAAATCATAATTTAGATTTAAGTTCAATTTTCGATTTGATGTATTATACTTAAGTCATTTGATTTAAGAAGAATATGTCACACACACTACAGATAAAACATTATAATTTGACATGACTTTTCCAATTTGCTTTTATACTTGCATCGATGTTTTAATTGTATTTGCATTAAGAAATAGTATACGTGACATCTTCTAAAACTTCTATTGACATATAAAGCTATTAATTACCGAAATCGTCACGAACTGAATAATTTATTTGCTGAATTCGGTATTATCCGAGTTTATTCTGGGCTTTTGTTGAGTCAAAAGTAAATCAATTTAATTATGAAATAACGAAATTAAATCCTCTTATTGTATGCTATTAAAAGAAAATTTAAATTAAGTAACACCTGTACAGAAAGTTGATCGCAAAAGTTTTAAATTCACTTCGTGTTCATATAAAATACATTTAAATATACATTTTTTAAAATTATAGGCCGTAGTGTGTGAACTAATTAATAAAACTTGTTTTTAAAACTGAGATATTAAAAATAAAGTATATAAAGAGAGATAAACATTCTCGCTCTAAGCTTTTAAGACGCTGTATCCAAATAAATCATCAAAAATACAAATTAAGCGAAAAGTAGGTTTGATTTTTTTGCAAGTTTTTATCCAATTTGGATTTATAAAACAACAAACTAGAAAATGTTTTTTTCTTCAATACTTAATTGAATATACGTTCAAAGTCAAAATTATATTTACTAAGTATTTTATAGAGTATATTATATTTTCGATAAACACTTTTTAATATTATATTTTAGTTATGTTCTTTGGTGATATTATTTTAAAATTTCACATATATTTATGATAATTTAAATGATTATCTATTACAGTGTACTCTTTAATTAATTGTTTAACTTATCATTAATTATCATTATTTTTATGTTTAGGTTGAACGAATATTTTCTTAACATAAAAGGTATCAAATTTTCCATTTTCATGAGTTGTACAGATACACGTATCATAGTTTCGATACTGGCCTGATGTCCATCGTTTACCGAAACGAAGTGGCGATCTCATCGTTGGTGCCATATTTAGTTCACTATTTATTCCATCATCGAAATTACACGTAACTTGTTTTTGCCAAAAAGTTATGGCCAAAAGCAGTAAAACAGTAAATTGAAAATAGTGTGAAAACATTTTATATTTTTTTGAATACCTATAAAAAAATGTTTAATTAACGCGACTGATTGAAAATAAAGTGCGAATCGGAATCGAGTTTTCAAGTCTTTGGTTGATTAAAGTAAACGTTGATTATTACTTTGATAAATAATTCGATTCCTTCATAAAAAAGTATTAAAAAAAATATTATACTCACAATGCAATTCTTGGATGAAATACTCGGAAATAATTTTACTATTTAAGTAAAAAGTTAATACACTACAGAGACACGAATTTATTAAATGCTTATAATTTTAAATTGAATTGAGATAAAAAAATTTGATGAACACTTACAATAAAATTATACTGACGTTTGTCAAGTAATTTTTAATTAAAATTCAAATTCAAAAAACACTTCATGGATGTTTATTTTTCTAAATTCAAAAGAAAATGTGCAAAGATTTATTGAAGAGTTACTTTTATGGAGTCAAAAGCTGATCTGAATGTGTTGGGCTATCATTTTTGTTTTATAAAAACTCTGAGGCCAATTAAATGAAACGCCAAAATCATTATATTTTATTTCGATAGGAAAACATCATTATTGTTTATATCGAATACAAACCACAATAGAGTTCGAATTTCAACTTTCTTTAAATAAACTAATGTTTCAATAAGCTGTGTTTAAGGTCTGAATCAGTAAGTAAGTAAGAATTTATGCAAAAACCTGAGTCTGTTTTGGTAATTTTTGTGAATTAGCCTTTGTTGATTAAACTTTTCAATGAAAGGATTTGTATCAGAAGAATATTTTTGGATGTTATTGATTTGAATGGCATAAAAAAATATTAATGCTTTGATTTTTTATAGTACTAATTTACTCGTTGAGTTTATAAATAAACACACTTTTTTAAAATTTGTTGATTTATAAAGTCCATTTTTAGCCCATTGTCGAGAAACTCAGGCTCAAATGTTTTAAGCTTATATGCATCATTAATTATAATATACTGTACTATTATAGTAAAAACTTAAATTGTGTACTTTTATTGACATTTGCTTTATTGTATTTTTAGCTGACCTATGAAATACGATATCATTTTCATACTTTTGAAGCAAACTTAATGATGTCCAAAATTTAGTAATGAACAAAACTTTTTAAAAATAATTTTTTAGGTGAACTATTCTTTTGGATCAAATAAATTGACTTGATTTAAACACTGAGTTCTGAATGAAAGTCAAAATAAGAAATTAAAAAATGAATGAACATAAAATAGCATCATTATTGTGGACAACACAAAGGTATCAGGCATTTGTTATAAATCTGATTATATTAATTTAAGCCTTATTAGCAGTAGAGAAATTAAAAATTTAAATCTAACAATTTTTGTGTGTTTAAAACGTGCCAACAATTATATGTTACGAAATTGAGATTTTTTAACGATTACGGTTTTTTTTAAATAATTCTCACGTGTATCACAATATGGTTGTAACTTTTAAACTGTAAATAGCAAATGATATTTTCAATAAATTTAAGTAATTAAAGAAAGAATGATTTTTTTATTTAACATTTACTTAGCAATTATATTGCTATGTAATACTAGTATTTCGTGTAAACCACTAAATTTTTGTGATCTCAAACAATTTAACGGAGCGTTTAATAACGAGAAAAACCAAATACAAGTGGTGAGCGATCCATGGGTTTGGACTTATATTAATGGAAAAATGAATATAGTAAACGATGAACATGTTTACAGGGGTAGAGTAGATTAATTGATAAATTATAAATAAATGAAATAATTCGATTTGATTTCGCAGCTGATTCTAACTCTGCGTTGCGAGTTAAGGTATTTCTACCATTTAGAAAGGATTGTGTGGGCGATCAGTGCAGAAAAATCTTAATAAAGATTTACAAGACAGTTAATGGATACCATTATGATGTTTTACAAGAAGTGAATGGACAGTTTATAGTGAATGATACGTTACCTCAATTTTTGGGTAAATAGTAAATCGAAACTAACATTGATTTAATTTTTGATAATAATTTAATAATTATTCTCTAAGCAAAACTAATGTCTAAATTTATTGGAAAATTTCTTAAGGGCTTACTTCGGAAGGTTATATCCAGGGACAACCATTTTGGCCAAACGGTTGGACGACATACAAACCAATAGCAATGGCATACGACTCATCCACTGAAGAGTTATTGGCCGCAATAAATAGCGATTCGGGTAAAAGCTCACTGACACGAAGATTTATCGATACAACCCATTGGATCAAAGACATTGAAATTGATGGCAGCAGAACTTACGTGGGAATGTTCTATAAAAATAAAGACATTTATGTGATAGGAATTGACTACAAGAATGACAGTGAAGTTTATATGTGGTCCGATAAAAAGTTTACATACACTGTTAGTAAAACATAACTTAATAGTCATTTTTGTTATAACTGTCACTCAAGAATAATTTAATTTTTAACATTAAGGGCAAAAATTTAAAACAATTTCTCGGTTGCGGTTCTCTCAGCATTGTGTTAATTATTGTAATAGTGATCATACTTTTAATACTGATTGCGATAGTATGCGCAGTATTGATATTGTGTTATATGAGGACAAAAAATAATTCAACAAAAACATCAAATGCGATGAAAGAGCCAAGAACTCAATGGAAAAATAAATCTAAAGCTAAAGGCAAGCAGATCGGCGATCTTGACTCGAATCTAGCGCTTAATTATAAGGTTTCCGATATATCAGAAAACACAAACTTCGGACAACCAGCAAAAAAAGTAACTAAAAAACGTGGCGTCAAACCAAACAAATCAAACACTTCGTTAGATCATAAAAACGTCACGTCCACACTAACTCAACGCTTATAATTTTTATTTATCACACAACTATTTGTTTAAATCAGTAGGCATTAAATTATAATTTATTTGTACCTGATTTGAAAGTTATTTATCTTTGTACAGTAATTTTAAACATTTATCTTTAAAAAATCTTTCTCTAAAAATATACAAATTACTATATAATGATAGATAGTTTATTTGACATCAAAGCACAAACTTAGAAAATTCTTTGTTGCATATGTTCATCATTTCTAAAATTAATAACTTACACTCAAAATACTTATGCAACCAAATTCTTGCACAACGTGACTACCGCTTGTTTATTAGGTATAAAGTTTCATATATTATAGGTTATTTAATATGAAATACGTTAATTAGTTGAATATAAGATCAACTAGTCTCTAAATATTTGTATGGTGCGCTTCAAATACAAATAAAACATTTGCTTACTTTAGTATAATTTCAGTTCATCAACATTAAATAATGAACTTATTATTGCAATGTCTCACGAATGTCATTAGTATATATAAGTTATGCGCAATTTTACGCATCACTTCAAATTGTGTGCCACTAAATCTTTAAATAATTGCAAAATAAAAAAGTGTTTTGGCAACAAGTGAATGTCAACTATAGTGAAATGTGTGACAATGTGAAAATTAAAAATCAATTTTTTAAGAGTGTTTGCTGTATCGTTCTTTTAATTTTGTTTTTTTGTGCAAAAAAACTCGTAATTTAACAATTGTTATGAAAACAGAAAAATCTTAAATAACTATGTGTGCAATTTTTATTTTTTCCGATATAAATACAATAATTAATAATTAATAAATTTATGGTATTCTGCTTTATGTGCATCAGTTCACGCCTATAAGAAAAATATAATTTCTAAGCAATTTAATAGTTAAGAAATTGAGTTTCTGGACGTATATAGATAGCAGTTTAATAATGGCAATAAACAATGCAAAACTATTGTTGATTTTGTATTTTGCAATTTGAACTATTTATACCGCACAAGTTTTAATTCACGCTTACGAAACAATGCATTAAATAATTTTAAAAATATTTAAATGACGGTGTATTTTAATAACGTATTGAAGTGAATTTTCTGCCGTTAATGCTGTTAATGATTTTTTTGATTGAAAAATAATTCTAGATTTGATAAAATCGTCGCAAATTGAATCAAAATAATAAACTATGTTAATAGAATCACTCGAAATTGTTATTATTAGCGTGATATTAGTACTTTTAATCATAATAATGATATCGTTTTTACTTTTCATAATATGTTACGTGAAGAGCAAGAAAAAGGCAAAGAAACTAAAAGCATCGAAAATGATGAAGTCAAGAGTAACGCGACATCAGAAGTCTAAGTCAGCGCAGAGAGAGAGGACATTTGGTGATATCGATTCAAAACTCAATCTTAATGTAAAAGTTTCGCCAGTTTCGGCAGTTTCGGGTGCGGATGATACTAAAGATACTAAAAATACTAAAAATACTAAAAACGCCAAAAAATTTGGTGATGTGGACTCGAGGCTCAATCTTAATGTAAAGATTTCGCCGATTTCAGAGCTCGACGAAAATAGTGTCACGGAAAATATGGCGGCCAACTCACCTCATCCCGATTCATCATCGACTTACAAACCATAAAAACGAAAAATAATAATTTTGATTATATATTTTTTTATGTATTAAAATACAAAGTTAATTCTTTAAATTGAATAAATTAATTGATTTTATTTTTGCAAAGTTTCTAGTTTTTATATTTTGAATTACTTTTTGTTTTTTTTTGTTATTTTGTTTTACAAAAACTTTTTAAATTAATTATTCTCAAATTTTCTATTTATGTGATCTCAAGGTAAAAAACTTTTTTGTTTAAAGTGTAAAACAATAATTAAATATTTAATTAAAATTTTTCCGTATCAAACAGTTTGCATCAACATTTTCTTACAATTCTTCTTACAAAACATTTTCCTGACATCATAATAGTAATTTATATAACATTTTTGTACTAAGAAACCGTTTCTTAACCGAAATAGTTACTCAAGTTAGCCAATATTCGCTATTATATGTTTCTCATTGTGATTTAAAATCTTATTGATGAAGACAGTACACAACACAACAGAAGATCGCGATCCTATTAACTAAGAAAACCGTTTGACGCACTTCTAATATTCTCAGTTTTATTTCCTGGTTGTGTATAACAATCAAAAACTTTTATATAAAATTAACGATTGTTTTAATAACTTAGGTTTTTTCTTCAGTAAAATAAATAGACACTTAGTATAATATCTATTATAAATATTAAAATGACATTTAGTATGCATGAATTAATATAGTGTACAACTACAGTATTATAATGAAACGACGCAATGCACGGACCACTCATGAGCCCCTAATGGAGAATAAAAAGGTATTTGATGAATGTTATAATTATTATCATAAAAAATTAGAGTTTTATAGTCTTAAAGACAATCAGTTTATAAAATAATTTAATTTTTAAGGCAAAATAAAATATAATTTTACTATATTGCTGGCACTACTGTGTAGAAAAAAGTGTAAAATTATTAATGCGAAAAGTGTTTTGATCCGTAGGCAAAAAAAAGTATGAAATGTTTAGCTGAAATAACTTCCAAATTAAAATTAGGTTAAGCTAACTTACAAAACATTTACAAATCATATAACAAGAGCGATAAATATTTATTGTATTGAGAATATAGATTAACAAGTGTTTTTAGTCTAATTTATTAAAAAACCGAATAATTCGTCATTACAATTATACGACATTGACGGTAAAAATAAGAAAAGCTCATCAGTTTAGAAACGCAGTGAGCCGTAAACCAAACAAAGTCTGGCATAAATGATGGCAATTGTTCTACTTTTAATAAGTCATCGTAATTTTTTTCTATCAGTGTCTTTTATATATAGTGTATATATAAGGTACTACTGAATATACGCTGTTTACATAAATTTTTTTTGTGTTTTTATTTTTTTTTTATTATTCATGTGATACGACCTGAAATTTGTGTGTTCAAAGTGAAAAAAATGTTCGCACACTAGATTTAAAGCAATTGAAGGAAAACTGAAGTCTTATTCAAGTTTTTTGTGTTTACGGGGAAAACTTCTCTCGAATTTTGATTTAAAAACGCCTGATCATTAGCTGGTATTATGACATACTTTTATCACATATCAGTTCGACAGACAGGCTTAGGTTAGTAATCGAATACTACAAGTTTTCAAGAGTTATTCGAGAAAAAAATTGTTGTTTTTAAAACTGTATGAACTAATATTTGCTTTAAAAGAAGACTGCGTTTATTGTTTGTTGTTTAAAATCGTTATAATAAAACCAGAAATAGCGATAGAAATCAAAAATATTTAATATTTTTAATTCATATGTGGGTTTTTAAATCGTGCACTTTGTATATTAAGTCATTGTTCGTCAAATAATTTTTTGTGAGGGTTTACACTACTTTTCAGCGCATATATAAATTATAATTTACAGTTACGGTTATACTTTAGTTCATCAGTATTCATGGAAATAAATGTTTTACTTCAAAAGTGAATATACGCTATGTAAAAGATTTACGATATGTAAAAGAGTGAAAATAATAAAATATACTGAACAAAAGCTTGAAAGTGACAAGTGTTTATTTATTAAGATATAATCTCTCGCTCCTTTTTTTGGTTGCCTAAACATTAAGGCTTACTTTGCTTCACTAATTATTAGTTTGATTTTTGATCAGCAAACTTATGTGTTGAAGTGTTTCTCAATTTTTTGACTAAAGACTATTCTCTTATTTCGTTTGTCAGCATTCTATCTGATTACAAATTACATGCAAAATAATTGACAAACAATAGTTAAATAACAGTTTTCTTCGCAACTGGAATGCATAGGTTGTTAAATTAATTTATTAAACTTTTAGTTAAACCCAAGTTGTTTTGTGTCTAAACAACGCCTAATAAAGTCAGTAAAAAAATTATATAATTTTTAGGTCAGAATAACTTAACGATATTATAATGTAACTAAAAATCATAACATTTCGATCATTAACAACAACGTAACAATAATTATAACTTAGAGTGAAATGGCATTCAAAACTAAATCGTCTCTGTTAACAACATTATCGTTTCTCGCGTTCAAACTAATAGTTTTCAGCTACGATATCATTACATTACCTATTTATTTTGTAATTCAAATGCCATGGATTAGACGCGACAAGAAACACACAAACAGAGCCATACAGATCGATCCGGAAGATCCATATTCGTCATGGATTCGCGTTGGAAAGCCTCCCAAACATTTTATTCAAGATTGTAAGACTATTGACGAGACAATCCGTTTGACGATCGAAAGAAGTCCAAAATGGAAACAGTGTTTAGGATATCGACAAGTTTTAGATGAAGAGTTGCATTATATTAACGGCAAACCAATCACTAAATTAGTGTTAAGCGATCAGTATATATGGCTTACTTACGACCAGTTCAATGATCGGGTAAACCATAT
Organism: Steganacarus magnus; assembly: GCA_034698365.1. Lineage (NCBI taxonomy): Eukaryota > Metazoa > Arthropoda > Arachnida > Sarcoptiformes > Steganacaridae > Steganacarus > Steganacarus magnus. Next base: position 10,742 of record JAQIVF010000524.1, read on the forward strand.
TGGAAAAGGGTTGCTATTTAATGGCGTAAAACCAAAACAAAGTGTGATGATATTTGCCGACACGTGCGTGGAATGGTTTATCTGCGCTCAATCATTGTTTCGTATCGGAGCATCACTAGTAACTCTTTACTCCACATTAAATGACGAAGGTATTCAATTCAATTTATAACTTAAAAATATTTTTAAAATTTGTAATTAAGTTTTTCAGTTTTTAAGATTAATCTTTTAGATAAGTTAAGGTTTATGAAATCTTTTGTATTTCTTGTTATTAGGAATACTTCACGGCATAACTGAAACACAAGTGACACACATAATCACATCGCAGTCTCTATTGCCTCGATTACAGAGAATACAGTATAGATTAGAGAATGTGACTACAATTATATATATCGATGGAGTGAAAACGGCGCCCGTAAAGGGTTTTGATCTCGAAAGATTAAAATTGCTATCACTGGCAAAATTAGAGGAAACGGGCAAAAACTTACCGCCAGAATTAATAGGAATACCTCCCGCTGAGGATGATATCGCTATTGTTTTATACACTTCTGGTAAGAAAAATGCATTTTATTGTACTTTTAACAATACTTTTAATTGAAAGTCTATAACAGTTTGAGATCAGGTTATATGAAGAGTTCACTTATTCACAGGTTCAACGGGCACACCGAAGGGCGTTATAATAACGCATAAAAACTTTATGAAAGCGGCCACTGCTTACTTGACGATTATGGAAAATATGATGAATGACGTGGAAAAACATCGATATATTGGTTACTTACCTCTCGCCCATATATTAGAGTTCGCGACCGAAACCTTTCTGTTTTTTGTTGGCGTTAAAATTGGTTACTCGAGTCCGTACACACTCACTGATTTGGGAACCGCTATTAAAATTGGCCACAAAGGAGACGCTACAATATTGCGGCCAACACTGATGGCAGCGGTTCCTCTCGTTTTGGACAGAATTCGAAAAGGAATTTACGAGAAGATTGACAAAAGGGCTGTTATCGTGAGGAAAGTGTTTGATTTTATTGTCGACTATAAAACATTTTGGAAACATAAAGGTATATCTATTTGAATTATGTCAAGTCTCGTAGATATCAATTGCCTGCACTATTTAAGTCACTCTAATTTATTGAATGATTTAATAGTTTGAATAAATAATATAAAAAATGAGATTATAATAAAAATTCAATTGAATCAAATGAAAATGATATTTAATTAAAAAAAGTTATGGTATAGTTTTTTTATAAGTTTTATGCACGTACTTATTATCAGAATATTAATTTTGAAGTATTCAAAGTAAATTTCATGATTGATTGATTCATTTTAATATATATATTTTTTACTTTAATTAAGTTTATAGCACAAATGCCCTAAATTTACGTAAATAATAACAAGCGATTCTTTGTATAGGGTTTGATACGCCACTAATAAACTTTCTAATATGTCAAAAATTCCGGGAACTAGTCGGTGGTAAAATTTCAATAATGATTGTGGGCGGCGCTCCATTATCACCAGATACGCAAAAATTAATAAAAGCGTGTCTAAATACCATATTATTTCAAGGCTACGCGTCCACCGAAACTACGGGAGTTGGAGCTATCATGGATGAAAAAGACCAGAGCTTGGGTCGCGTGGGAGCACCACTTTTTGGCGTGAAAATGAGACTCACTGATTGGGAAGAAGGCGGTTATAGGGTGACAGATAAACCCAACCCAAGAGGAGAGATAATAATCGGAAGTGAGGCCGTGTCGAGAGGATACCTCCATTTAGTGGAGGCCACCAAAGAGTCGTATTATTACGACTCGAACGGAGAACAGTGGTTCTTAACCGGTGATATCGGCGAAGTGTTCCCCGACGGCACGTTTAAGATAATTGATCGCAAAAAAGATTTAATTAAACTACAATTTGGCGAATATGTGTCTCTCGGAAAAGTAAGTTAAAGCAAAATAATATTGATAAAAGTAATAAGTTATTGAATTGTTGCAGATTGAAGCGGAATTAAAGAATTGCAAAATTATTGACAACATATGCGTTGTTGCCAACTCATACTACAATTATTTGATTGCTATAATTCTACCAAATATGGCAGCGGTTGAGAAATTGGCGAAAGAATTAGATATTATATACGATTCAACGCAAGAGTTGCTGGAAAATGATCAGATTATAGTCACTGTTCTCAACCAAATAAAAGAGTTTGGTGTCAGTGCTAAACTAAACAGATTTGAGATACCGGTGAAGATTAAACTGTGCGCAGAAGAGTGGACACCAGACAATGGTTTAGTGACGGCTGCCATGAAGTTAAAGCGTAAACAGATTTGTGATAAGTATAGAAAGGAAATAGATATCATGTATGATAGGTATAATAATAATAATAATAATATTTAGATTAACTTTTTTGTCATATAATTATGAGCTAACATACTGTATGAGCAATAATAAACACTTTAAAACTTTTATGTACAAATCAATCTGTTATTGTATTATTTAACTAAAGGTGAGGTGTATTTAAATAATCACTCACTTTTCACTTATACTTAGACCATAATTAATCTTAAATATAAATTTCTTGTATTTATTGAAAATCTTTTGCTTCTTCAAGTAAATCTGCATATACTTTCAAATACTTACCGACGTCTGCTTCAGTAAATCCATATTTATGGGCCAAATCATACACTGATGGACAGCCATCAGGCGCTTTAACAAAACTTTTGCTACAACTTCCGCCCAAATGCTTTGGCAGCTTATCGTCGTCGATATAATTTTTGATTTCGTCGTTATTAACAAACTTCACTGACTTTTTATAGTCACCCAGCCATGATTTAACGAGAGACCACATATGTTTCAATATCCGCGGAAGATTATAATTAATAGTGCATCGAAGGCCGAGTGGATAGTAATTTTTCAGCGTCGATATCATAAATTTAAGCAAATCTAGATTCACATTACTGAGTCCGACGTCAGTAAAATCGATGACCAAAACGAAACCTTTTTCATTCGCTTCTTCATCCAATCTATTGAGAACATCAATGAAAAATTGCTCGATTACTGGTCTTAACGGTGGAACTTTGCGGTTGCACTTCACTCTGAGGTAAAGCTATAAAACAATTGAATTAATAAACAGAAAAGAATTAATCGCGCATAAAATACCACCGGATGTCCGTTTCTATCTTCATTATAATGCACTAAACCACCGATATTGTGAAACTCTCTGCCACAATCTCTCTCAAGAGATCTGTCGTTAACACCATTCGATTTTCTCCATTTCAGAGTGTCATCCAATTGTACGAACGCTTCTTCCACACTGTTTCGGTTATTTTCGATAAACCTCTGCACTGACCAGTTATCACATTCAATACGCTTTACATCTCGTTCGTCATATAATTCGGGATTCTGTTTGTGCATTTCCACACATTTTTGTCTCACAACCGGAATCAACTCGAAAGAAGCTCTTTTATCTAACAATTCGATAGGAGTTTCAAAGAAACTCCCAGAAACGCGATCCGCTCGCGAATCCCTTCTAACAGTTTTTGACATATTTTAATTGTGTCGCATTAAAAATCTCGTCTTAGTTTCAGTGATTTATAAAGTTTTAATTTAACAAAAGGATTTCTAAGCGCCAACTTTTCCGCAAATTGTTTTATAATAGCGATAGACATAATTTCCGGGGGAAAATACGCCGGAGATTTATTGACTGTGTATAAACTGGCTCGACTTCAGCAATAAAACAAGTTTTTAATTGTAATTAGTTATTTTCTAAACTGTGTATTATTGACTTAAAACACAGTAAAAGACAGATATTAAACGAGACAAATTGACGAGCTTCTGGAGTTGAAGAGCTAACTCAAAATTTAGTACTACTTGCCAACAAGAAAATATTGCACAAATAAAAGTTTTGTTTAAACCAAAGATGCGTTGACTGTTAGATAAAAATGATTGACAGCTTAACATTGCTGTGCTTTGCTTGATTCCGCCTCATGAAAGGCGCAGCAATGTTAAGCTGTCAACCATTTTCCCAAACAGTCAACGCAACTAACGTTTAAACCAGTTTTTAAATGCGGTTAACAATACAAATGTGTAATCAAACGAGTGAAGGTCAAGAGACAATCATTGACGCAATGCTCGTATACTTTACAGTTTTTACACTAACATACCATTTAGTGATCATATGATCATAAAAATAATTGATGTTAAGTCAGATTATTTTGAAAAATATTTTTATATCATAAGCTTTGCAAAATTTACTGATAAAATGTTAATTTGAAAATTAGTAACAATATTACAAACTGTAAGGTAATTAACGGGGAATATGTGATTAAATCCTTATAATGATTGTAATATAAGCAAAAAACTTATCGCATGTTAATGTAATGCTAATAATTATTAGAAAATGTCATCATTTCAAAAGTACATAATTAATACTGAGTATTGATATATTATAATTATATTATTTGTATTTATAAAGCGATAATTATAATAATAAAAGAGTTTATTTATATCTAATCTATGATCTAAATGTATGCCACAATCTTCCACTTCTAGTGCCATAAGTGAATGGTTGATCACGTTTAGCCAAAAGTATTGTCTCGTAATCTTCCGATAATTCACAATCTTTTATTTTTAACATACAAAAAAAACTATTATTAATTTTTACAATTTGATTAAACGCAATCACATGATACTACCTTTAACTTTGATTACATTGAGCATAGTATTGGAAAGTATTAGCTTTCGATCGCATAACGACTGTAATTTAGTCAAATATTTCTCTGACTTCTCGCAGTACTTCTCGCAGTAGTGCTTCGCATCCGTATTGCGATCGACGTCTACTTTGTAACTATGATTAAGGCTTTGCAACTTATCTAACAGTTTGTTGCATTCGTGATCGCATTCAATCATTTGCGAGATTAATCGCGAGCACACGTTTGGCAACTCATCAATTAAGTTAATGTAGTGATTCAGATACACTGTCACTATCTCTTCGTTTACTTCATTAGACATTGTAATAACGCGAAAACTATTAATTTAATAATTGATAATTAAAACTTTTTTTCTGTTCGTAAGTAAACTCACATCACAAGTGTCCGAAAATTTAATCGCTTCTCAAAAATTGAAGGTCAATTCAAAATAAGTGAAGGGCAATGCAGACGTTCGTTTCGGTATTAAACAGAATGATTTTACAGTTAATGTTCACTTATTTTGGGGAAAATATATAGGATTAATGTAAAGCATTGCTTAGTATTGTGAAAAAATTTCCCTAATATGCTATTACTTGCCCGCTATTTCTGGAAAAATACGTGTCATTTTTTATTACGCTATTGAAATGACGATCACATTTAAATAACACTGTGTGGTGTGATGTGCGTGTGTATTGTATATTTGATTTGTTAGTATTAAGAGTTTAATCTTTCAAATATATAATAGAGGTGAAACAGGGAACTCTTTGCTATTGTGAATAAACCTGAAGTGAAGAAGGGTACCAAAGGGAGTGGGTTTCAATAAAATCGTGTTATGATGGGATTAAAACCAGTGGGACAATATTTGACGATTTTCCACTTCAAATTTATTAACATAATTTACATAAGGCTAAAATTTCTAGGGGCGTCTGCTATATAATTCTCAAAATTCATAGGGGATCAAATCCCATCGGATTTATGCGAATTATTTTTTTCTAATTTGGCCAAAAATTACAGCGGTCACAAAAACTCATCTTATTTTAACGAAAATTTTTCAAATGTAGATTTTTCTTGGGGGTCCAGACATGGGGCAACACCACCCTCTGTGTTACTATGAGTATATAAGTGAAATTATTTATTTATAGAAGAGTATAAAATAATGATTATCTGATATTTTTCAAAATCAAAGTTTATTATTTTCAGTAATATTTTTTTTGACCTATAAATCAAAATGTGCCATACTATGATAAATTGTATTTTGTTTGCGAATAAAATGCAGATTTTTATTGGTAAATAAAATTGCTTTTAAATAGTGTTCAGTATTTTATTTAATCGTATATTGCCTTGAATTTAATCTTATTTTCATTATTGCTTGAACTTAACACTTATAAATATTATTACAGTACTTTCGCGTTCAGAAGTAAAAGTACTACAGATAAAAGAAACGAAAGAAAAAAGTTTTTAATTTAATGACATTCACTAAATGCGTATAATTTAACCATATGTTGTATCAAAAGCCTGTGTGACTTATGATCAAATATGTGTTTGATTTTTTAAACTGTTTTTTCAGAGTTGTTACGCATTTCTGTCATAATTTATTTACTATCGTGTATTAATAAATAGTTTGACACTAAAATCCGCTCACAAGTGAGTGTATTATTTTAACTTTATTTTAATATTTGATCACTTGTATAATAGTTATAATTTCATTCATCAACGTTTCAATCGCAGTGTTTTAATAAAAAGTGTTACAGAATATTTGCTTATTATTTTCTCTTTATTACTGTAAGTATTACGCACATTATTTTTTATGAATGTTTTTTGCGTAATAATAAATTAATAAAACGGAGAGCAAACACTAGTAAGCTATTATTTGAATACTGACTGGTCTTTAATGGCAAGTGGCGTATCACAAAAAAAAGTTTTCCCTTTAGAAAAGCTCTGGTGTTTGTAGTATTGAGAGTACGAAAATTATGCAATAAGTTTAAAAAACAAAAATAATTAGAATAACGCCTCTTTTTCTCTCTGACTATACTACAAGTACATGGTATTAGCGATTGATTGAAAACTGAGGAAAGTTCGAAAGTTATTTATTTGTCTCTAAGACACACTTTAGGAGACCTGAATTAAAACGTAAACACTTTGACTGAAGAAAATTTATGTTATTTTATTTATTACTTTCGATGAGCAGATTCACGAAGTTCCTAAATGCTTAGCAACATAAACACCAACTATGATGTCTGACTACGAAAATATACGCGAGTTAATCAAAAATGACAGCGAATTTGTTAACACTGTGCGCACAAACTTTTTAGCGCGCGTTGACACTAACGCTGAGCTGTACGATAGCGTAGATGTCGAAAAAGTTCGCGTTTACGACTGGAAATTGTGGCGATTTTTAAGGCCGTGTGGTTACAACACCGATGAGGCGCTCGACAAACTCGATAAGGCTATGAAATGGAGAAAAGAGCACGAACTGAGCGCAAGAAGCGACGCCGATGTGCCCAAAGAGTTTTTCGAGGCCGGAGGTATATTCGAGATGAATCGCGACAAATATGGTTCACCAGTAATTTATCTTCGAGTGCGAGTGAACCTGAAAATCACGAAACTCAGCGATTTTGTGAAAGCGTTCATCACTTTCATCATTAATAAAGTGGACGAACGAACGAACGAAAACGGTTTCGTAATAGTATTAGATCTGTCGAACGCTGGCATTCGTAATGTAGACATGGACTTACTATCGTATTTGGTGTCAACGCTAAAAGCATATTTTCCCGAAGGTTTCTTTTTGAATCGTAAATTATTATATTCATAAATTTTCTTAATTTTGTTTATAAGGGATGCGATACTGTCTAGTGTATAATCTTCCGTGGCTTCTGCGCCAATTTTGGCCGATAGTTAAACTGTGGCTGACGCCCAGACAACAAAGATTAGTGAAATTCGCGAATGGAGACCAAATTATGGATTACATTGATAGAGAAAGTTTGCCACAGTATTTGGGCGGTTTGTGCGCCGATAATTTCGCTGTCAGTCCACTCGGCTGTAAATCAGTCATCGATATGGGAACTGAATTCGGTTTTACCGACGAAGAAGTTCAATATTATTACAAGATGTACGAGTCTATTATCAAGGAAACGCAGTGTTTATTCGGTTTATAGATCTTTAATTTTTTAATCAATTGATTTTATTTAAATAAAAAATTTGGGGAAAAAATATTTGTTTTGAAAGTGTTCAATGCATCTGTTGTTTTTCTAAACTAATCACTATATTCGATCTTAAGCAATCTTATTTTCCAATATTTTTCCAATCATTCGTTACCATTTATTTTCCACTGTTTAAACTTTTAATTATTACTATAAAATGAGCTGTTATAAAGTTTGTTATCTTTTTATGTTAATATTTGAATTGTTGAGGAGATTGTTTTTAAAGTTTAATCTGATGAAAAATAAAATAGCCATTTGTGTCGAACTTTTTCTAAGCTTATATTTTAAAACTATAAAATAAAATTACATTATTAATCTATGAAATCATCGATAATTTAAGTTATTGATTAGTAGTAAATGCCTTCTTCTCGGGGTAAAAATTTTTTATAATTTAATCGTAATTCAATAACGATAGTTAAAATCCAATTCATCAATTCCAGTCTAACCTTGAGTTTTGATTTTATTAGTGATTCTATTATTTTTATTATTATTATTAAGTTTGGGTTCAAACGTTCAAATATTTGAATAATAAGTGTTACGCAATAATAATTTTTTCTTTTGAAAACTTTAATAAGAGGTGACACGAATTGAACTTTTCGCTTTTACGGCATAATAATTTAGATATAAATTAACAAGATTAGCCTCTTTTCATTTCAAGTATTTGAATTTAGTTATGATTATGGTCACAAAATCATTATCTTATGCTGCATATGTAATGTTTTGTTTGTAAAACTTAAAACTATGAATCAATTAATAAAATAAATACAGATATAAATAATTATGTGAAGACTTTTGAATAAGCTATCATTCATAACTTATTTATAAAATATTAGTTATTATAATTAATTTATATCAATCCGAAAAAAATTACATTTATGGTAAATCGTTGTCTTTCAAACCATCAATTAAATTAATATGACCAGTCATTTTTTAAGTGAATTAAATTTCTCCAGCATTAGGTAACATAAGTTGTGTGAACTTCAACGAGTTTTTAAATTATATCTATGCTATAAAAAGACATTATTTTTTATTGTATAGCATTTCTTATCACGTGTTGTTTTGTTAGAAATACTAGAATTAATTTTTTTTTCTTATTTAAAGTTATTTATTTATTTTCTTATTATATATTTCTTATCGATTTTTATTCAAGTCGAGAAAGTATATAAATATAATAAATAATAAAAATAATCGATAAAAATAGCAAAAATGAAATAAATAGTAAAAATGATAAAATTTTTTGAATAAATTATGATGCATTAAATTTTAACTGGTTTTGAGTGTCTTCATGAATGTATTGCCGATCGAAACGAAACCATTTTCGGTCACATCTTTCGCGTAATTGCCGATTGTTTTGCCAAGTTTTTCGATAGAATCGCGAATCGTTAATCCAATTAATTCGCCGAAAAGTTTAGCGACCGTACCAACCGATCCGTGGCGTCTTAAGTGATCGCCACTGAAAAACCCTTCGCCGTCGTATTCATCTTCATAATACTCTCCTTAATTAATGATAATTGATTATAATCTTATAAACAGGTGTGTCATTTAAAAGTTTATTAAATTATGCTTATAATTTAGGATTTTCTATGTAATTTTGTGCGGTAAAAATATAACAATCAGTTTATTTAAAATTAATCTTTTTAACTTTCGTTTACAAGAGAGAAAAAACGAATTTGTTATTTAACATTCGTTTAAAAAATAAAATAAAAGAAAATAATGTTTTCCTTCTGTAAATAAATAAGAAATATTTCCATAAAATATGAAAAAATTCTAAAAATTATTATTTCTGAAATGAAAATTTTCCTACAAATTTATTTTGTAATCGCATATAAATTTTATGAAGTTACGAAAAATAGTACAGTAACTTGTAATCACGAAAAACGATATTAAAATTGATGTTTGCATATTTCAAGATTTTAATATATTTACCGACCATTCAAATATGGTTCCACGAATATTCAGCAAAAATTTTTTTTAAAAATAATTACAAATTAAACATAATATTAATTAAAAAATAGTCTAATTTAAATTAAATTTTATGCTATACTGTATATTGTTTCAAAAGTAACTATATTTTGTTAAAGATTTTTATCAAAAATCAAATTTTAATTTAAATTAGACTATTTTTTAATTAATATTATGTTTAATCAGTAATCATTTTAAATTTTTTTTGCTGAATATTCGTTTGCGATATATGCGTTTGCCGAATATTCGCTTATGGAAAATACGTTTTCTGTATAGCATTAGCGGTATATTCGTTTGCGATATATTCGTGCTACGTTCAAATATAGCACTGATCGTTATGGCACAACATTGACTACCGAAATTAAAGATGATCACACATAGGCACACAATTTTTATTAATTTAATTAATTTTGTGAATTCTTATTTTACTGAATCGTGCAGCACACGCATAACAGTTATCAATAGTTAAGCTATATTATTAATTGACAGTAAATGTGTTTATTACGCCTAAAGTATTAATAAAGATAAGCATCAAATTAAGAAATCGATAATTTTTTAACTGTGAACTCATAAAAAACAAAATAAAAATATAAAAATATATTTACCTAATATTTTTTTGAGAAAATATTTCCTTAAGTTGAGTATCTTACTAAACTTGTCACCGGTAATATCTTTATTTGGATCGCGTGCGTGCGTTGTGTGCGTTTGATGGTCTGCGTACGTGTGC
>JAQIVF010000525.1:0-21289 GCA_034698365.1 Steganacarus magnus
TCTATAATAAATGACATCGAGCTTATCTAATAAGCTGCAAATCGATACGAATCATGCGAATCATGTGAATGATGCGATACACACCTGTTTCTCTTCCTCATATTTTCAGCGTGAGGCGAATTGATGTACTCGACCACAATTTGCTTCCATCTTCTTCTGCAAAGCCATCCACGGAAAAAACTCTGAACCTTTTTTATTTTTCTTATTTCTTCGCTGTCTTCATCTAAACTGAGACTTCTATTTGGTGTTAACCTCCATTCTTTTTTTAAAGCGCATAACTGTAGCACACAATCATAAACAATTGTGAATGAAAGTGAGAACGAATTGATAGCATTGATCATACCTCAGCTCTCAATTTCTTGATTTCCATTGTGAGTTCTTCGCACTGTTGAGTGTATTGCCATTTTGCAGTCTTTTCACTTTCAACGATTTGCACTAAATGTAAATGCTTTTGTTCGAGCTCTTCTTTTTGTAGCAACATTTTGCTAAAACTAATCATTAATTACATTATTGATATTTTATTTTTATTTCATTTCAAAAACAGCAAAAATTGTAAGAATGCGGCAGTTTTTTGATACATTAATGTAATTTAAAGTTAATACGTAATGAACAATGAAACCATACCTTGCAGTATCAATAGTGTGTACCCAAGCGTTACATTCCGATTCAGTTTCTGCTTTTAGTTCGTATTGCTTTGAACCTTCTTTGCGATATGTTATAGTGAAGGAATGCTATCAAAATTTGAATAAAACATGAGAATTTGTGATAAACTATTCAGTCATATAAAATATGTTAAAAGAAAGATGATTTTTTGCTTTTGTTCTTGTTTTTAAAAATTGATCTTTAATATATATAATGCACATTTATCATACATTAGTTACACCATATAAAGCTAGTGATGCTTAACATCAGCCATTATTACAGCGAATACGTGTACAGTTCTGTTAGTATTTCTCTACTTTAAAAGAATAAAATCATAAAATAATGTAAAATAGCTATTGTTATAAATATATTATTCTAATTTTTAATATCGATATTCTTATTTCAATATTGTAGAAGCGATAGTGTAGAGTATATTAAAAAATAATGTTTTATGATATATCTAATTAAATATAAAAATTTAAAAACTGAGGAAAAAATCTTTTTGTAAATTGAGTTAATATTCAACAGTTGAAGTTTCAATTTTTTATCTCGATTTCTAAAAAAATTGCTTGCTTTTAGGTTTTGCAATTCTTTTCACAAAAACATCGGTTTAATCAGTTTAACTACAAATATTATCAAAGTAAAACTTTTTTAAATATTCGAAACTTTAAATCATTGATGCAATACTTAATAAAGATCATTGATAGCCATGGGCTGGTTTAAAAAACAAGTAAAAAACTTAAGTAATGATTCAACAAGTGCTTTAACATCAATGAACAAACAATTTCGAAATTCGTATTTATTGTTTTACAGTTCACTGAGGACTAAAGTAAAGTAGAATTAAACTTTGATCTCATTATACTTTTAACAATAATGATATCAAGAATAATAAGCCATAAAATCAAGATTTAATAAAAGGAGTGCTGATTTTCTAAATGTATTAATATTAGAATTAGAATTGGAATCAGAATAATAGCAAAGGGAATCCGATTATCAAAATAAAACACATTAAAGTTTTACTCAGGAACGCGAACTGATAAAAAGTTTAAAACCCCATAAACCGATCTCAGCTGCAAATTGATAATAATAATAACATTTAATTAGAGCCTCAAAATCATAGCATTTTCTATTTTTTAATTCATAAATTTGAATCTTATACTGAATAATTCTATTATATACATTAAATGGATGATTAGGAGCAGTTCAATGCTTGTTTAAAAATGTGTGCATGTTTTTGTTGTTTTTAGTATTAACTTCTGTAATTATATTTTTGAAATTCTTTAAGCAAATTTCTCATAAGCTAAAAAATTATTTTTTAATTCCGATTAATTAAATGATTGGCCTCCAAATAAGTGAAAAATGTAATAATTCCTGTAATTTTTTAAATTCTTGATTAAATTTATAAATTTTTTTGCATCACATACTAAGGTACTAATTTATAAAACAAATAAAAGGTTCAATATTAAGAATTTACTTTATATTAATTATTCAAATATTGCTTTTTGGTAATTTTTAGAGCAATTTATAGCGCTATTTTAATATTGAATAAATGCTACTTTTTTAAACTCTTATTATAATCTTAATTTATTTTACTATTAAAAATTAAGTTTTATGCATTTAAATATACAGTATTTACATTTTTTATATTAAATTTATTTATACGATTATTACTAGACTTTGTATATAAGCTTGCTATGCGAGATTTTGAAAATTTAGGGAATTTTCGGGAATCCCTCCCATCCCAAAAATTGTCAGCCTATTTAAATTCCCTCTCATGCCGCGGCTTTTGTTTTTAATCTTACTCAGTCACGCATCCCACTGGACCTGTTTTCATCCTCTAATAAAAATGCAAAGAACAACATTAATAACTGCTAAATTTTGTTATCGGAACATTAAAAAAAATATAATTATATTAAAATGCCCATGTAATGTAATATTATGTCTATCATTATGTAAATTTTGATGCATTATTTTAATATATGTTTTTAAGCAATTAATAATTTACTTTTTTAATTATATTTTGATCACATAATCACAATGCAATAATTTTATGAAAAAAATGGCAGTAATGCTTAGTTATATATTAAATCCATATATATCTATGGCAATATTGCACTGTATTGTGCGTGAATGACAAAAGTCTCATTAACATTATTAACACACTTTGCACTGATAATGGAAAATTGTGCAATTCAATCAAATATATACAATGCTAAAGATATCCCACGGGATAAAATCAAACATTAAGGATTTAGATTACTAAATGAGAATTTGTATGCATCACTTGCCTTACATTTATATTTACAGTATGAAACACTTCCTTTTCAAATGGAAAGTAAAGAATTTCTTATATACTTTAATGTTAACCATAGGTAAAAGTATAAAGAATAAATAAGAGGAAAACTGAAAGAATAAAATATATTGAAAAAAGACTTAAGTGAGAGTACATGAATTAATTTAATATCACACTATTTTTGGAACCTACCATATATTAGTTTTGTCACACAACAACAGTTTAATATATATTAGAAAATAAAGTTGTATTTAAATTTTAAAATTATTAAAGCATAGTAAGAGTTTTAACCTAATCTTTTATGTATTTAATTTCACATATGTTATTATATAGGAGTGAAAATTTCTTTATTATTTTATTACAATAAAATCCTTGTTTATTGACTCGTGAGCAGCAGCTGATAATCAGATAACATAAAGTATTAATAAGGTTTTTTATTTTTAAGCGAAAAACAAATATATGAATAAAATATATTTCAAATAGAATTGACATAGTTTTGTGGCCACTTTTATTAGAAATAATTTAATAGAAATATACACATTAGAGTGTTTTCATCATAAAATATTAAATAATGAATAATGAATAATGACAGGTACAAAAAGTTGCTTAAATATTAATTTATTACCAATGTGTGTAAAAAATCTCATTAAAAATGACAATTACTTATAATATAAACTCAATATAAAATAAATTCAACTGTGAGATAAAAGCCTAATGATAGTGTAAAATCGTGTGAAATATTGATACAACTGTATCATCATTTTATTTCAAAAAAAACTAAATTTATAAATATAATTGAACTGTATATTTATTTAATGGTATAATTTTATTATGATCGTGATGTTTCTAATCTATTCGTTGATTGGAAGGTTTAAATTGTAAAAAAATTTCTTTGAATTTCCTATAAAGTTTTATATTAAAATTTTTTTAGCGAAGTCGTTATTTATTTGTTTTTCAGAGTAAAAAACACATTTAGAATACAAACTTTGACAAATAACTCAATTCGATAAGAAAGAAACAAGAAATAAAAAACAAAGAACGAATATACGAATAAGTCGAATCCACATTTAAAACAGCATTCTTCTAATTCAAAGTAACTTACTTTGATCAAAATATATTGTTACTACTATTGTTGAATTATAATTTAATAACATAATTTAACTCATACTTTTGTGGAATTTGTTTTTAAATGATTGTTGTGCTTAAATTTAAGATTATTTATTAGTACAGTAAAATAATCTAGTTATTAGTTAATTAGAATCATTTGAATCAGAAATATTTCTTCTTTTAGGTCATAAGTAGAATTGAGCTTATTTTTTATAAATTCTTTACTGAGATTTTTATTTATAGTTTGAAAATTTTGATTGTTTTTATTAGAATATTTTTAAAAAGATGGCTTTCAATTTAAAAGAAAAGAAGAAAAGTTAGAAAAGTTATTTATATAAAGGAAGTTCTGAAAATATTAAATCAAAGAAACAATGCATTATTAAAAGTCCATTATCGATATATAGATAAGGAAAGGAATTTTTTTAGATTTTTCACTTAAAGAACATTTGATTCAATAAATAGCGATCGAGAATTATTTGATGAGACGATAGGGCGCTTAAACTGAGTTTCTACTACGCAAATATTACTAAATTTTGTGTTAACGCTTATAATGCTTATCTTTTTTTAGTTTTGCCCCCCTCTTAGCTTGACTTTTGACCTTCTAGTTTTCAATAGTTTTTAATAAATTAAAATAAAGTATGCATATCTAATTAATCAACAGAGTGTAGCTTTTATACCTTTTGCAACATTAGCTGTTATTATTTAAAATTTTAGACTCCTTCACAGCATCATCTCATGGGCTTAGTAGGACCTCCTCTCCGAATATTTATTATTTCAAGAGAGTTGTAAAATCGATGTGCTTTAGTTGAACTAAAACTGTGCGAGTGATGAAAACAGTTCACAATTCTAGCAAAACTGAACAATAACCAGAGCCATGACTTTATCGGATAATCCGCTTTTTTATTTAATGTATTAATTTAGCGGATAATTATACATTTTTCTTAACATGAAGTAAGGATTAAAATAAACCTACTTTATTAGTCCGCTAAATGCGATTTTTAAGAATTTCCAGATATATACTACTTTTTTAGCAGATTTTCCGAATTTTTACAATTGCCAAAATATTAGTGTTAAAATCAGTTTAAACATCAAAATTTTATAACATATAACTAAAAATTTCAAAAATAGTTTCACTCTAACTTCACGGCTAACCAAATAGATTATGACTGGATATCAAAATGAGTTATGCAACTGATAAATATGGTTTACTGGTCATATTTGACTTCAAAAGGTCTTCAATAATTGTAAGTATTTTATGGAAAAACGCTTAAATATGGTAGAATTAAACATGTTTAGCATTTATATGTTATTTATTTTAATATTTTTTTACATTAAAATAAAAGTTTAACTAGTTATTCACTATTAACTAATTTAGTTCCGACATATTTAACTTGATTCCGATATTCGAAGCGTTTTTTTATCAGTTTATAGACCAAGAAAGTTCCGGTAATAACTCATAATCCTTAGCTTAAACTTACATTTAATTGCAATATAATTAAAAAACGTTTAGATTTACAGTTTTTATAATTTAACAAATGGATTACTACAATTTTTTTTCGTTATTTTAAGCTTATTTCCTGATTAAATCGATCGCACTAGTTATTAATCAAATTGTTTAGCAATATTTATAATTGAATATTTTTGTGGTCATAACTTTTTTTTAATAAACTATAGTAATTCCTAGAAACGGGAAATTTTCATTACACTTATGATAGAGGTATATACTGATTATGTATATATATATATATATATTGATTAATAAAACAAAATCTGCGCACAATTGTTGCGTTGTTTTACTAACGAGTAAGTAGTATTTGTAGCACAGTTGTATTTACAAATATATACAAAAGAGTAATTTACAATGCATTAAAATAAAACATCTAATTAAAAATTAATAATTTAATTAAGAACTAAGTTTATCGAGCAAAGTTTTCTTTTATTATTTATGTATAGCTAACATGTACTGTAAACGCACCTTTAACAGTACTTACGCATTAATTTATCATTAAAGCACGTGAGAAGAATAGATTTTGTCAAATAACTTGCAAATGTTCTTTAAAACATTCAATTTACATTCATAAACATCAATTATAAACGTGTTTTACGGCACATTCAACATTTAACTATAGAATTATTTCACCCATTTTAAACCTGTATAAAGCAAAAATGAATATTGATTATAATACCCACACACTGGATATTTTTATTAAATCAACTAAAAGCTACACATAAAATGTCATAACGTTCAAACTGTCCACGATTTTCTCTTTAAGAACTTTGGTAATTCGGTTTAAATCTTGAAATATACAATAAAGTTTTGGGATAAATTTACAAATTAAGTTATAACTAAATAAAATATAAAACTTTAGTGTTTAATATAGACTCTATATTAACTAAATAAATTCATCAGTTGTTTATCCATTAACTAATCCATTGATTTTTAAGGAAGATTGTTATAACCACCAATTAATTTTCATTCTTTCAAAAAAAGTACATACTTTAAGATTTATAACTTTTTATATATGTTTAAAATTCATTCAAAGTTAGATTTTTGAAGTCAATCAACATAGATATTTGCTTGTGTAACATTGTTGTGTCCATTTTTCATAAATCTTTGAAGATATTCATATATAACTTGACACATTCAATTCAATTTAAAAGTATTTATTTTGTGTTTATTTTTAAAATTAAATGAGTTACAAAATAAATCTTTGCAACTCTGTTAAATTAAAATTATAATGTCGTAATTAGGATGAAGTTTTATTCAAAAGAAATGTTTATTAGTCTTTCAATTTATTGTTGCAATACTTTATTATTCTTAGTTGTTATTATTTGAGAATTTCTTGGAATTTATTTTTGTGAATAATAAAATCTCTACATTTTAATTCTAAATTAAATAAAAAATACCTAAAAATAACTGAATGATATAATTAAAAATAAAAATCAAATCAGTTCATAAACAAAATAATTTCCTGAAAAATTTAATGAATATCTAACTCGAAGAGAAACATATATGTTTTGCAAATTTAATCAATATTTTTCTAAACCTTATAATATTCGTTGTTAAATGGAATTACCATAGAATTACTTTTCGTTTTGTATATCTACTATATTACTAGTTAAAAAGCTATATTTTGTTGTTGATTGCATTGTTTGCGAAAATAAATGTAGTGTAACAACATATAACTATAGTAAAATATATAACTTATAACATAACTCTCGGTACAATAACACAGCACACAGTGAGAGCGATGCTATATATACATGAACGTCATCTTATTAGAGAAGATGAGATGAGAGAGAAGAGCGAAAGAAAGCAAACGAGAGAAAAAGTATTATTTTTCATATCACATAATGTCATACCTGATGTAAGCAACCTTGTTATAGATTGACTCAGTACTCTTCAGTTTGTTTCGTTATGTAAACAATGATCGCTGCAAATAATAATATGTGCGCTGTAAAATGCATTACAACTTCTATACAAGTTTACTATTGCTTTCTAACTGTATGTAGATTTATATTTTTGCACACATTTGCAACTTAGATCCAATGCAAGCACTAAAGGGGCGGAATTATAACCATGAATAATCGTCAAAATAATGCAATACAGAATCACAAAAATGCACTCAAAGATAATCCAAAATTTTTTTTAGTTTTTAATCAGTAGTGATTATTGTCTATCAATCAATATTTTCTCATAATAACAATAATTTGTTTTCAAGTCAAAGCAATTCTTTAAAATTATGCACATATTTTTGAGGCAAATACTTGCAAAATATTCATTTTGTTTATCATTTGTCATATATTAATAAAAATAATCCTAAAGTTTTAAATACCTAAATATATTGTTAGAATGAAAGATTTAGCCATAATTGTAAACTTACGTTTATGTTATTTTTTAAAGTTTTACTCAAAATAAAAAAGCATCCACAAGTTGTTCAATTTTTTTTCTTTTATCTATGAGCCCACTTATTGCTGTCGAACTCCATTTCTGTTAAGTGAGTTTACTTTTTAGTTGTGTGAAAACGTCATTGAGTTACTCATTATGAAGTTGCCCGCAGCTTTTATAAATTTACGAATTAGAATTTTTAAATAATATAAATTCTAGGGAGTATTTATTTTACTTTTTATAAAATTGAAAAATCTAGATCATCCTATTTTTAGACTTATCATTTTTGTAGGCGAGATCCAATGTAACACTAAATCCAAAATATATTCTCACTGAAACAAACGTTTTTGGTCATATTATGGACATTTTTAGTTTTTTTGCGCTTATTTTTGGTTATTGGGTAATCATAAATCACAAATTATATCCGTTAATAATATATTTATTATGTTAGTCTCTCTCATTAAGTAAACCTAACGCGTAAATTCTCATAATGTTAATGGGATGATAATGCTAATGATTGCTGTTTACATGCATGTTTGAAAGATGCAAACCTAATTATAACACAAGTATTCTATCCAATACAATGGGCACATAAATTAATGAATTAGGATTGTAATCGCAAACTTATACTTCTGTTCTCAGTATTCTCAGCAAAGCCATAAAAGAGTTTGCTGTTATTTCATACATTTAAATATCTAGTTTTTTAGCGTTTTCACGCAAATATTTAATTAAAATGTGTCATTAATATGCAATATATTATGAAAGTATTTTCATAATAGTATTTATCATAATGACTTAAAGCGAGTTCATTGAATATATTAATTAAGATCGCTTTTATTTACAAAGCTTTTGATTTTATTATTAGTTTTTTTCTCTCTATTCACGCTTACAACTAAAAATCTGCGTGTCATTAGAAAATCTCATATCATAGCATTAACTTTCAAAACAATTTAGTGGTTGATTGTTTGTTTAAGTGACTAACTCAAGCATCATTAATGGTCAAATATCAAGTAATTACGAGCTAATCCATGATACTATTATTTTTCACATTGTTATACTTGTAGGGAAATATTAAGTTGTAAATTTGGTTTTGCTTTAACTGCCACTTTGTTTAATTAAGTTTTGTTTAATTTTCTCATTTTAGTAAATATACAAATTCTTATAATTTATATTATTAGAGAATAATGAGAGAAAAAAAAACAATATTAATACATAAAAATTAATATTTTTTAAATTAAAGCCTAATTAAATCCCGTTAAGATTTATCGTTAAAGCATTTAAAACACAATAAACTAATATACATGTAGAGTAGTTGAAAATGATTCACAAGTCCACTACATTTTAAATTATTTAATAAATAAAATCAGAAAAGCGATAAATAAAGTCTGATTTTTATGCCATTACCGCATTGATTCTTGCGATATTCTTTAATATTAAATTAATATTAAATAAAATATGCAATAAATGAGTTATTATTTTTCAAATCAGCGATGTCTGTCATAATGCTTTTATTATTATTTCAATTTTATTTTTTTCAGTAAATGTTTTAAATTGTTCTAATTATAGACTTAATTTATAGACTTAATTTATAGACTTATTCTAATTAAATACTAACAATCTTCATCGCGTTTTCTAAAAATGTTAAAAATAATTCTATCGTATGTTTGTAAAAATTAATTACTAAACCTGATAAAATAAATATAAAATTAATGAAAGACAATAAAGTTAATCGATAGAGTAAAAGAGTATCCTTAAATCCGACATAAAAACATACATCTATTGCTAAATGTTTAGAATTTATTGTGTGTTAAAATTTAAATAAATAAGTTTTAAAGGCCTGTTCAAATCTTTAGTAAAATTCCTGCTTACAGTGTGTCTATCACACACAAGAGTTATTTGTAACTATAGGGCACATAGATTTGTCAGCAATACCTAGCGATGCTTTGGGTCCAGTGTTTGAAGAAACAAATTAGAAAAATCATAATTTGAAAAACGAATTCTTAAACCCAACATCTATGTATATTTCATTGCAATTTGCATATACCGAGTCAATCTTTTTCCTATCGCTAACTAACCAATAACTCCTGATGACATTACTGCAACAGTTTTGATTAAATTTTCAAGCGAAAATAAATATTATAATTCTAATTAATACCTCAATTGTTCTCACTAAATGATTAATAATATGATACCCTAAATGTGGAAATAAACATTGAAACAATTTTCAATTAATATAAATAAAGTATGAATGCATTAAATTCACTTAAACGTGCTTTTTATGTATTAATCAATGTCATCAGTTCAGCACAAAAAAATAGAATTCTGAATTAAATAAATCATTTAAAAGCAACGTTTCATTTCACTTTTAAAACTAGTCTATTTAAAACGTTGTATCAAATAAGGTATTAAATATTCTATTAACATATAATAAAAATGGTGATTTAAAAATATAAAAAAAACTGCAATAAACTACTTTTTTTTAATATTTTTAAATTTTTTAAACATTTTTCCAATTTTCAATTACTAATATTTTTAAGACTTGTGTTCAATTATTATATCCAAAAGTCTATTACTTTATTCTATTTCTAAATCTAGTTATATAATTTACAGTTTACTGTTTATAGTGAGAAAAAATATATGTTTAGGTCACTTTTGTCTTCATGGGCACAAATATAGTCACAGTTCAATACAGTATATGCAAGTCTATATGTTATATTCTCAAAATATTATATTATGAAATTTTATAGTTATTAATAAAAATATTTCAATTTAAATTCAATGATATTTATTACTCATAAGAGTGAGCTCGATGTGTGTTTCATGTTTTTCATTAAAATTAATATAAATGTTTTGCATAATCAACTGATAATTTAATTTCATAAGTGTTTACATTATTTTTTATTTCAATATCATTTAGTATGTTTAAAAATAATTTCAAAATTAAATTTAATAAATTCCTTTAAAAAATTAATGGAAAAGCAACGACTTATTCGAGATGAAAGTTTTGCGAAATATCAAATCCCTATCGAAGCTGATAGTATATTATAAATGTAAAATACTACAGTTTAACTGTAAAGATTTAGTTTTAAAGAGGTAATCGATTTTTCTGCTGCCGTGTCGTAATACATATCTTTTACTCTTTCGATGTATTTTTATTATTTTAGACTAAAATTCTCGTCATAGCTTTACGCAATTAAATCTACAAATACCGTAACACTGTATCCACAATATAGTGATAATGCTATGATTGATGCGATTTTCTATCTAATATTATTTTTAATTTTTTACGCAGAATTAGGCAAAACAATAGAGTAAATTGAAGTTCATATCTAATAAAAAGAAGTTATCTTAAAGGACTATAATTTGTTTACACGAAAGCTTTCTGCGCTTTAATGCAATTATATAATTAATTATGTATTAAAAAAAGCTGTATAAAAAGAAAAATTTACTAATTGGTAATTATAAAATTAAATTGTTTCGTCTCATTAAACTTAACTCCTCATTCTATTTTATTCAATTAATTCAGATGGAAAATAAATAAATGTAATTATTTGTTTTAAAATATTTCGATATGTAGCGTATATAATGTGAATTTCAAATGTAAGATTTCGCAACAAATAAATATTTTGCAAGTTTAGAATTCAATTTAGAAAATTCTGATTGGTTTAAAATTTCATTGGACATGAAAAACAATCTTTTGAACAACGAAATTTATATTTAGGGAATTTGTTATTATTAAAGTTCTTTATTTGAATGATAATCATTGCTTATGTTACATTGAAATTTTCAAAACCGTTATTTTTGAATTTAAGAATTATTAAAACCATCATAAAAATGTTAAATGAAAATTTACAGTGTAATTTATTGCAAAATAAAACCCCCAACATTTAAGGGAAAATGCATATTTATTTACTCGCTCATTCTCAAATAAAAATAAAGTTTGAATTAAAAATTTGATGATTAAGTAACTTTCTTTCCGAAAACTCGGACTCTCGCCTGAGCCATATTCAAATTACTTAAATTCAACCATATTACACAGTAAAACTTTGATTTCAATGCTCATAAGACCCGAGTCTAACTCGTAATGGCAAATTTGCAGTTTACTTTTTTCATTTCACTCATATATCATAAAATAAAAATTAGTACGATTACAGTCAACCAAAACAATTGTTCAAATGTGCAAACCATGATTAAATGTTTTAACTAAATTACAGAAATATTTTAGATAATACTTTAAAACCTTTCACAGATAATCTTATTAAATCTTTTATGGGAAAATTTTTATTTTCCATTACTTTTAGTTAACCTTTTATAGTTAAATTATTTTTAATTTAATAGTGTTAATCTCTATTAATTTTAGTAACTTTATTATTAGCTTCAATGTAATGAAGTTCTAAAATTATCTGAAGTGCAAGAGATATAATAAATTATTAAATTTTGACAATAAGTCAATAAGTACTAAAATGTTTAAGAAAAGTAACAGTTAAGTATTATGTAAGATTATAGAGTATTAGTATCGATACTGCAGAGTTACACAGTATATAAATTAATGTGAAAGTTTGCAATAAATAAACTTATTTTTTTCATATAACGATCAATGCTTATTGAATAAAATGATGACAAGGGCTGATATGAAGTTGAGAGTATATATGAAATACAATGAATGATTACATACTTGAGTATTGGATGAGCTTTTCCCAGTGGACGGTTGTATTATTTTATCGCAATATGAACCTTCCAAGAAAATGATTCCCGATGGTCGAGACGATGTGTCATTTTCAAAGTAAAAGAGCAGATTTTGAAAAAGAACGAACCATCTTAATTGCCATTTGCTATTTTCGGAGGTTCTTTTAAAAAGATATCCTCGCAAACCATTATCGTGAAGTGCCTTCTCAGACAATGCCAACAGTTGCAGCTCATTCATACGCAAACTGCGTTGCATTGTGTTATGCAACTGTGTTGTGCACACACCACACAAATACAAACCAAACAATTATATAACTTTAGAAATTACTATTTAATGCGAACCTAAACGTCTTACTAATCAAACCAAATTGATTGAACCATATTTTGTTTAAAGCTACCATTTTATAAATAGTTTGTAGCCAATAGTGTGTATTAACAACGGTTTCATACAATACTCTTTATAGGATTAAGCGAAACGATGTTACGATGTTAGCGATTACTTTATCAAAATTACTTTCCATGGATTAAAGCATTTCGACTGTTGACTGTTAACTGCTTCAGAGCCGAGCAAACCTTACAAGCCTTACAGCTACAAATATTATGTAACAATACATTAGCTTATAGATATTGACCAAATCTCTATCAATCACTTCAATTACACATTTCATTATAATTGTTAATTGATTGTTAAACTTAAGTAAAAAATAATTTCGATAAGATTTGAAAGATTTGATGATTATAACCTGAAACCACTGCGGTTGTGAGGTATGATGAATGATACGTTACGCAGTGTTAGTATCAAATATAATGTAAATATTTGCCATATCTAAGGTAGAACCAGAGCCGCGAATAATTCATAAGATACATATAGAATCAAATAAAATACTGCTTTGATAATAAGCTGTGCAGCTCACACACAATTCAACTTTATCTCAACTATCAAAACACAGGCAAAGCTCGAGAATTTACTTTTATATAGCGTATGCACAGTCTCCCAGTAGCTGTGTTGCTGTGTTGCTCTACACTCTATACTGTAGTTTGTAGTGTGCTATGCTTACCATAAACTCTTTCGCTTCACAGACACATCTGTTAGAGTTTCGATAGTCTAAAATATTGATTCTAAAATATTTTCGAATAATTATTCAAAAAACAGTTGTACATCACATATAATCATTTAAATATATCACTTACATTTAATTAGAACAAATACTAACATTATTTTATTTTTTAATCACATTATTTAAATTAATTAAATGATTATATAACCAATTTTGGTGGCGAACAAAATTGTTTAACTCTATATCATACTAAAATTAATAGAATTTAGAATTTCATACTAAAATTAATTATTTTAAAATGAAAAGAAATTGCTGTATAGACATAATACAATTATCATTTAATCAATTACAATCTCAATTATTGGTAATTAGAATATCTTACAAATTATTTACTTTATTAAAATCTTGAATTGTTCGCTATAATTCAGTCAAAGATTTTTCAATAAGAATTTTTAATTAATTTGAAATTGATTTGAAATAAAAATGAACAATAGTTAAATCAGTAAATATTAGTAAATGTATTGATCAAAAATAGCAAAATAATTTATTTATTTGTTGCAGCATACAAGCGTTATTTTCAAATTTATTTGCCAAATTCTCGAAAAACGACTTTCTTTAAAAAATTCTTATAATTTCAATGAATTATACTTTATTATTCAGGTTGAGATAAGAAAAATAAATTAGTAGACTAAGATTTTGTTTAATATTTAATTTAAAAATTGTTCATATAATGAACCATATTATCAACTAACAACTTATTTTCTAGTTTAACATTATTAAAAATGCACTTCTTATTCTAAAATCATTGCAGAATTTAAGAGGATTTGCTAAAAAGCAATTAAAAAATTAATGAAATATTTCTATAGATTTTTTTTTGCAATAAATAATCTAAACTATACTGAATTCATCGAACTTAAGATGTATACTTAAAAAAGTAAGTATACATCTGAACCGAATCATAAGGATTAATAAACAGTTGTTACTGTGACAGTAAATTTTCGATTTACATTAGTTTGGATTTACATTACTGCTAAACAGAATAACCTCTAAAGTATTCGGTAGCATTTAAATGCATTGCATCAAATGAATTTATGAGTATAACACATTAACAGAAACGACATAGTATTGGGCACAGTATATCGCAGTAACATTGGTTTGAGCTCAATGAGCAAAAGTTGAATAAATTAAAATAATTTTGTAATTCATATTAATTGGAAAGTAAAAGCTGGTTAACATTTTCATTGGACAAACCTAACAAATTGATTAATGTTGCAAAATGTAGACAAAAAATTATGTTATCGTAAGTATAAAATATGTATTTTCTGATAAAATTTATCTGGCAATGTAATTCACTTAAAAGTTGGCACTGATAATACTTTGAAACAACTGGCGCGTATAGAAACTAGTGTTGTTTGTTGCACTTCTTAATTTTACTTTTCTTTTACTTTTACTTCTGATATTTAAAAAAAATTTTTTTTTCTTTTTCATTTATCCTGAATTTAATTTTAATATTACTTTTCTTTTACTTATAATTAAGCAAAAGTAAAAGTGAAAATATTTTCGACTTTTACTTTTTAAAAATCTAAAGAACACTAGAAAAAACATTTGGTCAACTTTACCCCAACATTTTGCAGCATATTTTTAGTACATATATTTACAGTAAAGTATCTTTTAAGGGGCAAAATCACATAATATTCAATTCGTTTGTTTAAACAAAATTTAGGCAAAACAAACCTTTACTTTATATGCATTTTGTTCAATTTTTGTTTTTAACGCAATTATAAAAAATTATAAAATATCTAATTTTAAAAAATTAGTTTTTGCAATAATAAAATGCGATCGATTGTGTTTTATCGGCTGAACTGTTCTATTAACTCACAAATATTTTGCAAAAACAAGATTATGTATTTGCCAATGTCTGTTCTTCTCTTTATGCCCTCAATGCAATTAAACTAAAGTAAAAATAAACTTTGATGTGACTGGAAATAAGAACCTTTGCACATAAAATAATTTTAAATTGATTGTGTGACATGTGAAAGTTATAATGAAATAAACAGTGAGTGTGAGGCAGGAAAGTGAAAACAAATATATAAATGTTTGTTATGGTTTTTTATTGATTTTGTATTTTTATCACATCTGTATGAAATCAGTTTCAATTTTTTTTATCTAAACATTTATTTCAATCCGAACGCGATATTCATTTTTGATATTGATTTACAATAAAAACTGAAACTTTAAACACAACTCTCTAGCAGTGATTATACTTAAAAGGTGAGGTCAATGCATATTCGAAATAGCAATACTGTCAGACAAAACATATTCATGATTGCAATCATTTTTGGTTAAATAACAAAAATTTGTGTGCTTTTTTTATAGAGTATATGATGCTTTTCTCATTTCTATAGTTATTTGAGTTTTTTATTGTTTTTATTAGTTCTACACTCAACCTCATAACTTAAGTAATGAAATAACAACTACAGCACTATAGCAACCATTTTTACTAACAACACAAGTATAACTTATGAGTATATCATAAAAAGTGTAAGCTTATAACTTTTCATTTGTTTGCTGCAAATTAAAATTAATATGAAAATTGTAAATGGACTCATAAAACAAGGCGAATATACGAAAACTATTTACACCTGCATTAAAGATGGTTTGTATTCGGTTTTTGTAAAGTTTTTTCCTAATGTGATAACAAATTGACATAATAGGTAATTATAAAGATGCGATTCATTTTCTTACTAATGAAGTGACAGTAAACGCTAACAGTAGAGCTGGATTAACACTTCTTGGTTATTGTTATTATTACGTGCAAGACTTTATTGGAGCGGCGAACTGTTACGAACAATTAGTGCAACTCTATCCGAGTATTGATCACTACAGTATTAATTATGCACAGTGTTTGTACGAAGCGACGCTATATGACGATGCTATGAAAGCTATTTTCAAATTAGAACATAAGCCACAAATAAAGAGCGAAATCCTTAAATTACAAGCAGCTATTAAATATGGAGAAGACGATGTGGTGGCTGCCAAAAACTTAGTCGATCAGATTGCAACTAATGATTTGGATAAAGAAATCAATTTGGGCTGTTTGTTATATAAAGAAGCTGCTTATGACGAGGCTATTGTTAAATTTACAAATTGCCTCAAAGTTGAAGGTTATAAACCTGATATCTTATATAATATAGCGCTGTGTTATTACCAAATCAAACAATTTGATGCTGCTTTGAAACATATCGGCGACATTATTGAAAAAGGAATCAGAGAACATCCGGAGTTAAGTGTTGGAATGACAACTGATGGCATTGAGGTTAGAAGTGTTGGCAACACTATAACACTTCGAGAAACCGCTTTAGTTGAAGCGTTTAACTTGAAGGCTGCTATCGAATATCAGCTTAAAAATTATGAATCAGCTCAGGAGGCATTAACTGATATGCCACCGCGATCTGAAGAAGAGTTGGATGCTGTCACACTCCATAATCAAGCACTCATGTCGATGGAAACTGATCCGACAGAGGGATTCGAAAAAATGCAATATCTATTACAACAAAGCACTTTTCCAAATGAAACATTTGCTAATCTATTACTTCTGTACTGTAAGTACGAATACTTCGATTTAGCAGCTGATGTGATGGCAGAGAATACTCATTTTACTTATAAATATTTAACGCCATACCTTTACCAGTTTATTGATGCGCTTATTACTCAACAGACATCTACAGAGGAAGCGTATAAAAAATTTGACGAAATTGCGTCAAAACATATCGATTTAATGCGAAAATTAACGAAACAAATTCAAGACGCGAAACAGCATCAAAACGATGAATTAATTAAGAAATATTCGTTAGCCTATAATGAGACCATTGAGCTGTATATGCCGGTATTGATGGCACAGGCAAAGATATATTGGGACTTACAAAGCTATATGCAAGTGGAGAAAGTATTTCGAAAATCTGTTGAATTTTGCAATAATTTTGATGTTTGGAAACTAAATGTGGCACATGTTCTTTTCATGCAGGTATACGAAATTATTATATCTTATGCTGTATATGTATAGTATATGCGCCATTTTTACTGGTCTATAGCCTCAATTTATAAGTTATTTAACTTAAATTCAATAAAACAAAAGAGTTTAAAAATTAAGAAGTAAGTTATAATAAACTCACAAATTTAGAGATATTTTTCGACTAATTTAAAATTCAAAACAAGTATCTAAACTAATCTTAAAAGGGTAGCAAAACTCTCTGGTTTTAGACCACCCTTTTTTAGACAATTACGGTATTAAAAAAAATATTTTATTTTTATGGAATGGATATTGTTCTAAAAATTTGTGAGGATTAACGCCCTTCTTCTGGAACACTCTGATCACTAAAGAAAAGTTAAACACAGAACATGCTTTAAAATGCAGAGAGTATTGCAATAACCTTAGTAATATTAAATTTGCTTTTGTTTATAATTTATTCATGCGACTTATTTCATGTTTTATTAAATTATCTAACTATACTTGTCTACAAAAGTATTATCAGATTTGTTAAACATTGTTCTAACTTATACAAAGAACAAATACAAATAATCATAAAAATTTAGAATGCGTATCGTCTCGTATTTTTATAATACATTTATACTGTAATAAAATCTATTTAATGATAGGAAAATAAATTTAAAGAGGCTACAGGTTTTTACGAGCCATTAGTTAAGAAAAGTTATGATAGAATACTGAACGTAAGCGCAATTGTTTTGGCAAATTTGTGCGTGTCTTACATAATGACTGGTAGGAACGAAGACGCGGAGGAATTGATGAGAAAAATCGAAAAAGAAGAGGAACAGCTCGCTTACTCCGAACCAGACAAGAAAATATTTCATCTGTGTATCGTGAATCTGGTGATCGGCACTCTTTATTGCGCAAAAGGAAATTATGAGTTTGGAATCTCCAGAATCATTAAAAGCTTAGAGCCGTATAACAAAAAATTAGGCACTGATACGTGGTTTTACAGTAAAAGATGTTTTCTATCGCTACTCGAGAATCTGGCGAAACAAGTAATTACTGTCCGCGACTCCATATTAAACGAATGCCTACAATTTTTTACTCAGTGTGAACACAACGGCAAAAGCATTAAAACTATAATTGACGCACCGCTCAATCAATCGCAAACTCTGCAACCCATCAGCGCTATCAACGCTATCAATACTGTCGCTTATGAGGCACGACTATTAAAGTCACTTTTATTGCAAATAATGCATTAAAACCCTAACCATTTATTACATTCTATTCTATATTCTATTATATTCTATTCAAAATATAACCAAAATAACTTATTAATATTGTGCGTATAACTTACTATATTTTAATAAAATTTATCAAATGTATGCGAAAAATGCAGAAAATGTAACGAATAAATGTTTCTATAGTAACGGTTTTTGCTTAAAAACAATAATGAAATACTGAAATGTGGATAAATAATAAGTTTGATTAAATTGAAAGGCAAACTAATATGTCAAGCAGTCGTTCATTTCTCGATGATCTGTTGTCTAATGACTTAGAAAAGCCTATTAACACCTCAAAACGAAAATCAGTTCGTTTCATAGATGATAATGACAATTCTAATTCAAATTCGATGCTATCATCACTTAATCGAGAAAAGGATTCAGTGTTTAGCGAAGGATTAGATATAATAAATAACTCATCGATTGATCGCAATGCTTCAAAGCAGTCCCAAACTCAGAAAAACACGGATAAATCCGATTGGCTTGGATTAAGTAAAGATCAACTAAATGATATTCCAATAACACAAACTGCATCGCAAAAATCGCATCTTCCAGAGAAAACGGATGATTGGCTCACACAGGGATTAAGAGATCGCAAGAATAGGCCTCAATCTACTAACGTTAGTTCTACTGGCAGTGAAACTCCTAAATCAACTGAAACTATTGCAAAACACAATAATTCTTGGTTAAGCATTAAGCAAAAAGTAGAACATAAAGATGAAGATAACGAAAAAGATTGCGAGCAATCAAACACACAATCAAGAGAACCTGAAATAATTGAGAAACAAATAATTGCGGCCATAAAACAAAACGAAAGCCACACATCAAATGAACAAAATTCGTCCGTTATGTTACTTCAAACACAGGTAAGTGATACTGTATGATACTGTCATACGATAATGTGTATTGCATTACTGTAACAGTAGTTTTGGTAGTATTGTACTGCATGTACTGCACCAGTTGTAGTGTAACAGTACATAGTGTACCACATTCTATACTATACTAACGTATAACGTTATAATAGCACTATCAATACAGTACTCTATACTGCACTGAATATAGTGTAGTGTACTGTACACTCCACAAACAACACTACATTCTACTGTATACTACAACTATTACTGAAATGAGTTCTTTTTATTTGTTATCTTTATTAAATCTCATTTGATTGATAGTTTGAAACTTAAACCAAAATTAAAGTTTATAGAGGATCGCACTTTTCATGTAAAATATATTGTTTACACAACCGTATAATGTAATATATGTTTAGTGACACTTATCAGTTTCTTCAAATTTTACGCGTTCAAAATAAGCCTCAAAAATTTGCGACAGTATTTTAAAATCAATAATATTTTAAAATTAACATAACCAGTTTGATGTGGTTTAATATAGACATAAATAAAAAACATTAATAATTTAAAACTAATGTAAAATAATTAAGTGTTCGCTATCGCTTAAGTTTAACCCATTCGAGGATTATTTTTCCATTTTTGTTAAAATGCCTGGTAATATAGAATACACATTAGCAATATTGTCAAGGAGTAAAATATTCTTTGAACAAAGAAATTCACAAAAGTGAATTATTTCAACGAATTTATCAGATTTCCAAAGAACTTTCAATTTTTAAAAAGAATTTTCAAAAATCAAACATAATCTTTGAAAAGTTCCCTTAAGTTTTTAAAAATATTAAATATTTAAAACTAATTGTATACACTATTTATAATTTTATGATTTTAATTGCTAACTCAATCAAAAATCACCAATTTATTAAAGATTTTTAACTATAAATGTGATATATGTAAAGAATACTCACAGAATTTGGTATATTTGTTCAAAGAACTTATGCAATATAATCAAAGATTTTGCAAAGAATTTTAGCATTTTTTCTCAAAGAATATTTTGCTACTTGAATATTGTATTGATTCATATAGATTTAAGATGATAGTTCTATAGAATTTAGTAGATAGTTCTGGCTATAAAGTTCCACATTATCATTCCAGCCATTTCTCACTCCAAAAGCTCGACTGCTCTACCAGAAAGTGAACTAAAAAACATAGGTTTCAGTTGGCAATTGAAATTTCGCTGCACTTTAATTGAAAATGAGTTTGATTAATACAATTTTTTCTGATTTGAATATTTTAAAATCAAAAATAAGTTTATGCCTTACTTTAGTTATAAATAAAGAGCGGATTTATATTCTCGAAAAATCGCTGAATATGCGATTAAATATTCTCGAAAAAAGTGAAAAATATTCTCGAAAAAAGTGAAAATATTCTCGAAAAAAATGAAAAATATTCTTTAATATTCTTTTAAAAAATCAAAATTGATTACAATTAACAACCA